>JARHVA010002026.1:1420000-1582500 GCA_037957365.1 Torreya grandis
GTCTACAACACCTCATTATGTGCACATAGAAAACCTTAACACCAATTTTAATTATTTTTCCTTAAAAATATGACCTAATACTTAGTAAAAAAACTTTACATAACCTATCACAACTCTAAAAATTATATTATGATATTTGGCTCCTTGGGAACTAAACTTGACTGCTCATTAGGTCACACTAGGTCTTTTTGAATACCAAGCATTGAATTGTCAGTCATACATAAAACTTAAACACACTTTTAAACCTCTTATACTATTGTAAAAACCTCATCCTCATGTCATAAAACTTCATACCATTCTCACACACTACCAAACCTCTTCACACAAGTCTCATATTTCTCATATCATCATGCTTCGAGGCCTATGCCTTTTCACTAGGTCTCTCAATGTAAGGAGTAAGCTTCAAAACTAGCCTTGGAACTCTTATAAAGGATTATTTTCCTCTTTCACATGTTTACACAAATTTATACACTCCCTCATGCACATCTTAAATAATTCACCAAGATTCACTTTGTTTTATGCATATACCTTCTCATAGGACTAGATTAGGCTTCTTAAGACACCTAGTACTCAATAGTAGCTTACCTTGCATCATGATATTAACCATGACATGTCATCAACCTTAGAATAATTACCAATTTACCTTAAAATTATCTCTCAATAAATAAATAATAGGTTTCCTTCAAATTCTCTCATCATAATATTTTTTATCTCATACCACTCTACATTGCATGACCTCAACTCTTGACCTCAAAATTAATAACATACATCTTTAATTTGACATAAATGCCTCAACACCAATAAAAATTACATACCTCAATAATCCCTAACATTTTGGCAAGGTAGGAAATGGCCTACCAATTATGGTAGGGTATTGATGAGGATATGCATAAAAGTAAGAAATCTTACTTTCATGGATCTTACCTAATAATTAGAAGGATACGATATACCAATAAAAATAATTTATATGAGGCACGTAAGTACAAAGAATACTATTCATGGGCTATAGTACCATATGGGGTTTGGGATCCCCATGGTTAGGTATAGAAACATATCAAGGGACTCGGCATCAAATATCGACATGAGCCCTATGATCATGATTTCTAGGTCCTTATGCTTAAAATGATGACCATGTCAGGGAGAGGGCATAATCTATTCACTTGAAAGAAGACCTCTTGAAATGTTTTCAAGGGGAACTTTCCCTTTCTATAAAGGAGGAATGAACTAGACTCCCAAGAGTTGAAGGATAGGATTCATCAGACTTATGGACTAATAGACCTTCTCAACTAGCAAGAGATCAAGGGAAACCCTCCCAAATACCCCCTATGACACTTAGGGTAGTAAATAAGGATCTAGGGGTGCCTAAAACCTCACTTGGGTAAAAAACATGAAATAATTTGTCTTTTTTCTTTATATTTTAAGTGCCTTTCTTAATAAGATGTTTTAGAGGTTGTTATTTTGGTTACCTCAACCACATAATAGGCTTCTTCCATAATTTTTAAGATGACAATTTTCTATACAAGGAATCAAAGGGCTCAACATTCTTAACAAATCCCAATCATTGAAGCACCATCAGTGGAGCTAGCCACACACAAGGTAGTTATAAGAGAGTTCACTAATGAGTAGGTAGAATTACAAAAATACAAGATCCTAAGCCTCCATAACATGAAGAGGAAGGCACCATTACATAATTAACCATTAGGTGAGCAATTAAACCCATAAATTTCCATTACCCCTACTATTTATCATGTTTCTCTTTCTATTATTGATGCATTTTATTTAGTTTCATTCAATATATCTAGTCCCTCTCCCCTCTTGGTCCCCAAGGTGGAGTTTGTTCCTATAAAACCCATTTCTCAGCCAAACTTACTAGTTTTGAAGGTATATGATCCTTATTCTACCCTTGATATTCCTATTTCTGTAGTTTGTCTTCCTTGAATTGCTTCTTCCAAATTCATTCCTACAATTACTATTGTTTTTCCTTCCTCTACTATCCTAGCCCCCAAAATATCCAAGAAAAAGGCCACAATGAAGTTAACATAGAAGGAAAGGGGAGAAGTATCAAGTCCCTAAATCCATGTGTCATTTTCATAACTAAGTCTACTAGCTCCCCCTTCTAGTTCCTCTCAAGATACAACTATGATAAAAACTAGGAATACTCACAAGAAGAAGCTAATTTACATATCCCATCTACTACCATAATATGGTGGGGTGGATTGGTCTTAAAACATCTAGTCTTCACTTCTTGGTCCTCTTTTAGAGGAAACTCTGAGGCAAACATCAAGACAAATATTTGGTGAAACTACAATTTTGGACACTCAACCCATAGACCCAACCCAACTAGTCCTCCCATACTAGAAAACAAGAATGCAATTGAATGATTCCTAAAATCCTAATTTAGTAATTATATAAGTGACCATTATGAGTTTAGTATTTGAAATATCTACCAAGAATGTATAGAGGGTAAAAAAAAAGAAGCTGGAAGATGAGACTAGGAGAGAAGTCATAGTAGAGGAGAGGCAAGAATGTTTACTTTATCCCAAAGGAAGGATAGAAAATTGGGGTAGTCCCCATATATAGAGAATTTTAAATCCTATTTTGAAGGAACTTAAATGGTGAATATAGAACTAGAGCAATAACTAAAATAAATTATATAACAATAACAAATTGTGCATGGTTCAATGAAAATAGAGATGGATGTCCATTGTGTTGGATCCAGGTTGTATAATATTCTTGAGGATATTAGTCCAATGAGGGTATAATTATCACCTCATATAGTAGAGACTACCAAATTATTTAATTCTTTAAAAATAGCTGAAAATAAAATGAAAATTTATATTATTTTTACAAATGTAAAAGCATATGCACACCTAAATATGATTACATTATTAGAGGATACCAATTCCGTCAATCTGGTAGTCATCCTAACATAAGAGGATAGAGAGTGGATTGATGTAGTTGAGTTATTAATGCCTAAGTACTCAAAACATGAGCTCTTGTTTAGCAGATTTTTGATGAATTGAAGATTTCACAGGTTAAAGATTCTGTAGGAAATATTATCAATAGGGTCAATTTTGACCAAATCTTACATTAATCTTTAGAAAAATTCAAATATAATATAAAAGGGAAGACCTTAGAGGAAATATAATATAATCTCAATTTTTCTAGGCAAAGGGTCACTAAAGCTGAGATTTTAAAAACTAACTTCAAGACTATAAACACTAAGCATGTAAGGCTCTTAGAAAAAGTAAATAGTGTATATAGGCATCCATTACTTAACATGGATATATTCAGATACTAGTATGACATTGATCATAAGCACTATCAAGTTTGGAATCAAATAGGAATGTTGGTGCTTCAACTCTTATTTTAACACAAGCATCCACTTCAATGCCTTTGACAACCTCAGCCACCATGAAAACACCTACTCAACCTTGCATTGAAGACTAATTTTGTATGTATACATGTAGATGGTACTTACTTTGTCAATTAAATTTTACTTACACTTAGATAATACATTTAAATTTTCTTAAACTATTTATAAGCATGCACACATTGTATTGATTTGTACATGCTAACTGATCTTAACGTGGTTATAGTTAACTATGAGTATGCAAGCATGTAATTTTGAGGCTAAAATTAGAACTAAGTTTCTAATTATGTAATATAACCATGATTTTACATGAAATTATAGGATGAGGTATCCCCTCCCCAAGTCTATATATTTATGTAGTTTCACATTCCCAAGGGTTGGAATAAATAAATCATTTTTTATTGTCATGTAACTGCATTGGTATTCTCTCCTTCCATTCTTATGTTATTAAGGTTTCTTTTTTATTATGATAATATAGTAATTTGAAGTGTGCAAAATATATGGATAATTCTTATTTTTTATTGATGTGTGCTAACTTTAGATGTGTAAAAGCTATTCAAAGTTAGTAGATTACATTGATAATCAAGATATTAGTCCAAACTATGTTAATATTCTTAGTGTACAGGAGTGTTTTCTTTTGGTATAGTTGTATAAGTGTGTGTGATGGTTACATTATATGCTTTTATATTCCAACCTATAATATTATAACTAATGGTGTGAAAAATTAACTCTAAAGGGATAAAAATTTAGTTGAGACCATCAAGTTTCTTATTCCATTCCTCCCTAGACTTCATAACTATGTTTGTCTATGAGTGTCCAATAGCTACAAGAAGTAAGGACTAGTTTTGAGATAACTTATCCACCACGAAACCAACCTAGGAAGTGACCTATTAAGATAATAAAACCTTATTTTCTGATCTACCCTTCCTTTTGAAATTTATTTAATTAAGATATACCCACTCTAGATTAGGTATCACCCATCCATCCCACTCAGGTTTTTTTCTCCACTAGGATTCATTTCACTACAAGAAAACTCAGTTAATAACCTACATGTTATGCTTGCTATTCCACCATGAGTTTTTTTAACCCATACCTAAAACTTGTGCCCTAGAGTGGATTTTACATCTATTGATATCTTAAAACATTAGAGGCTACCTCATTTAAATTTAAAACTATTCACAAGACCCATATCAAAAAAATGAAAAAAAAGATTTAGGATTTTAATGAAGGTAAAATCCACTTTATTGCACAATTTACAAGTATGGGTTAAACAACCCTGTGGTGAATAGCAAGTAGAGCATGCAGGTTGTTAACTAGGTTTGCTTGTAGTGAAATGAATCCCAGTGGATAAATCAAAACTAAGTGAGTGGGATGGATGGGTGATACCTAATTTAAAGTTGGTAGATATCAATTAAATAAACCTCAAAAGAAGGGAAGGGTAAAATAGAAAATAATCTTCTATAATCTCAAGAGGTCACTTCTTAGTCTTGTTTCTTGGTGCACAAGAGCTTTAAAAACTAGTGTTTACTTCTTGTATCTATTTAAAATTCATAGGAAAACACAATTTTGTAGTTTAGGGAAGAATGATATAGGAAACTTGATGGTGTCAACTGAAGGTTTGTCCCTTTAGACTTGTTCTTACACACCCTTAATTAGAATATTACATTTTAGACTAGAAAGGCATCTAAGCCAATTGTTGCACACACTTATAAAACTCTACTATAAGAGAACACTCCTACACAATAAGAATATTAACAATATTTTGTCTTGGATATCCATCTTACAAGGATTTACACATTTATCTTTAACATGTAGATTGCATAATCTATCAATATAGTTAACTAATCCCTTGTATACAACTACTCTAGGTATATTCTCTTGTCTTACCTCTAGGGAATAACTATTTACATTGAAATAACATTTATTAGCATTGAGATTACACACCCAATCCATCCTAGAGTAGTTAGCTTTATTGACTCATATGGTGTATATTCAACTAACATTGTCATTATTAGTCTTTTAAATATAAAATCATCTCAAGAGTATGCACAGACATAATATGAGATCTTCCCCATGGATATTTAATTTTGGGTTTAATATATACATATCATATGTGATAGTTCATAGGCTTAAAATTTGGTGTACACGTAAAAAAATAAGGATCCAGTTGACTATGAGTGTTAAGTCATTATATTCCCTTAATAGTATTACTCAAACCATTTATCTTCTAATATATGATAGATGTCATGGGTCATTCCAAGTACCTTAGACACTACATCCTAAAAAATCATAGTTAGCTTCTCTAATATTTTACAACTCAAGTTTCACAAGAAAGGATTTATTCACAAATCTTATTTTCAACACAGGTTAAAAAAATAAAAATAATGCTACAGCTAAATTTTATGTTTTCAAGGGTTTTGAGATTCATTATATATGTTTTTGGAGATTTGATAAGTTTTTAGAGGTTATTTTTGTTGATTTATTTAGTTAAGCAATTGTCAAACTTGAAATTTTTAGTTATTGAAAGTGTATAAAAGATGACCACTATATTCATTTCAAAAATTACTTTCTAATATACACATGGCCTATAATTTAGATATATTGAGTATGTAAAAACATAAAACCATGGTCAAATATCATCCTTACTAGTTGGTATATTTTCTAATGTTCTCAAAGCTAGGTAAGTGTCAAACTTGACACAATCAAGTAGAAATTATTACAACAAGGGTGGTTTTTTTTATTGCACTTAATGTTATAATGGAAATTTTATCTCTCTTGGAATACCAAAGGAAATATTTCTTAAAAATAAAAAATAATTACATAAGGAAAAATAAAATAATATAAATAGAACCTTTTTTCCATCCAAGTCAAAATAAAACATAATTTTGCAACAATATAATTATTTTTCCTACATGAAAAGAAAATAAAATATATTAAAAATTTTCCTAAAACATTTATTTTCAGCCATATATTATTTTTTAGAGTGATCATAAAATTCAAAACAATATTTTAATGCAATTCTTATGACAATCCACAACCATTTTTACTCTATCTTTTTGAATTACAACATTCACATCAAAACATTCCACTTGGAATGACAAACCCTTGTGAAATAAGGTTTTTCATTCGACCTACATTGTATATAAATTAATTTCATTCTTTTTACTTAAAACATCAAGCATAAATGTATAAAATAATCAATACCAATAATTTGGTATTGTTTATACATGCTTTGAATCAACTCCGAAATTAAATATTTATTTTCAGCATATGGGTCAAATTAGTTTTCTTGCATAGAACTTGTTTTAAACTATAAAAGAGTACTTTATATTAACACAAAATATTACCCATTTTTACTTATTACGTGTGGGTCATAACCCAAAAACATAGACTCAAATTTGAACATGCAACTAATAGAAAAACATTCGTAATTTTTACTGTAAAATGTTATACAAGTGGATTGAATCATCTACAACCTATAAAATAAATAAAATATTAAAATATAATTCTAAAATATATCTATAAATGATCTATTGTTTACTTTTTATAATAAAACCCATAAAAATAAAAATCATATTTATCATATAAGACTTATGAATCACTTTCTAAATTGATGTAGGAGCATCCAAGGAATACACACAATATTTCATAAACCAAAAATAGTATTTGTTTGATTGTGTGGTATTTTTAGTTCTATTAATTTTTCATCTTGAATATGATCAAAGGGAATAATCCATACTCCAAAATTTTAGTGCCATCATGTACATTATATAATGATTACTTTCAATAAGCTACATCATTCCAAGAAATTTGGGTGAGTTTCTCAACCATTGATACAATACAAGAAGTGGTGGTGTGTATTAAAGGGATAAAATTGGTAGATTTTAGGGAAAATTAAAAATGGCATTACGTACATCCCCAAAATTGAAATTTAATTTATATTTTTATTCTCCTCTATAACTTATGCAATTTTAAGAAATCCATCACATTTCGAGTTTGTATGAAAAAGTTAATGGGTTATAGAAGTTATCAAAATTTACACAATGTTGAAACTATTTGTCTGCATTAAGCAAAAGTTTCACAAGTGTTACCCCAATGATTTATTAACCACCATTTTGCATATATTAGTAGTTTTTCAAATATTGGATTGTAGAATAAATATATTTTAAATCATGGGATTCAAAAATAAGGTAATGGACCAGAATGATAAACATTGAATCTTATGTATTTTTAAGAGGATAAGGAAGTTGAAGAGAAACTCCAAGAGGTAAGGGAAGTCACATAAATATTTGAAATTGGAATAAGATTAATATTCAATACACAAGAGAGTGAGTTAGCTTTAAGTTGGCTCTAAAATAGAGTTTAGGGAGGTTGTTCCCTAAGAGTAGACAAAAAATAGCAAATAGAAGATGTTTCAATTCTAAGAAGGACTATGAGAGAGATAAAAAAATCTTCTTCATTTATTTTAATAAGATTATAGAGGAAAATGTGAGTGTGAATGTGAAGTTTTTAATATTTATAATAATTTTAAATGAATTTAAATTAGAGTGTGTTTATGTTTCAAGTTTGAGTAGGATGATTTCAAGTGTGTCCATGTGTGAGTGTAAATCCATGCAACATAGCATACAAGGTTATCCTTCATTGGACCCCCTCACCATGACTACACTAATTGGTATCAAACAAGGGTATAATCCCACTGAGAAGTATTTTACATAATGTTATGGGAATAAAATAAGGGAGGGAATCTTCCAATAGATAAGATGTGTTGGGTATAAGGTGTTAGAAGATACACTATAGTCAAATTGAGTTTATTGTAAACATGAGATAAAAATTAATAGTGTAGAGAAAGTGATCGAGGCTATAGTTTTATTATATTGCATGTTGTGAAATATAATATTACTTGTGTATAATATATGGCAATCAAAAGTAGAAAATCACCAAGAGTATAAAAATTTATAGAGATGTTGAAATAAATCCAAGTAATATTGGATATTATGGAGATTTCATAAAGTGGATAATTTATTGTATATTTGAGTGAAGATGAAGAATAATAAATGTTAGATATGTTGATATCCCTTCAAGTAGAGTTTTATTCTTTTGAGATATCACCAACAAGTAAGGGAAATAGACCAACAAAGGTCAAGTTGAAATAAAGAAGTAATCCCACTTGTAATGTTTATTTTTTGTGGTAAATAGAGCTTAGAAAAGCTCATGAAATGGGTAATGGAGTTATAAATGTATAATTAATATAAGTGTATTTAGACCTTGATAATTTAAAGGTTTCAAAATAGATGATATATGATAATGAATCTATATATTAGGGATGTCTCCAAGATAAGATAAAAATAAATGAAAATAAGAAGGTGATAATTTTGTAACATATGGATTCTAAGTTGTTGGGCTATGGTGTGCACCTAGGAATGAAATTATATTTTTTGAAGAGTATCCATGTATTTATACTTGAGATAGAGGAGGAGAATATTTTCTTAAGGAAATAGGAAATGTAAATTTCTATGTTAGTAATTCAATCCTATTTTGATAAATAGAAAGGATGAGGATATGAGATAAGTTAAGAGGATTGCCTTAAGATGAAAAATAAGAGTGAGGTTTACATGTGATAACACCAAGTCTATTTTCAAGAATAAAAAGGAGAGAGCAAGATGTAAACATCCCATAGAGGAATAAATCCTCATGGAAAAGGAGGTATAGGTGATATATTATGAACTAAAAGAAGGAGAACCATTAATGGATGATGGGAAAGATTTTTTGGTATCCCATAAGTGGGATGAGGTATAATTATCATTAATGAATGAGGGAAATAATTTTTTTTTCTATTTTACAAGGAAGGAAAGTTGAGGACAATAAAAGAATTTTACATGTTTCCTTGAATGAAATAATTTGAGTGAATGAAAATAATGATGAATATTAATTTTAGGATTATATAAAGGAAATAATAGATGTGAATGAAGTTAAAGTGAATGAAAATGATGAAAGTATGATTAATTACCATGTATATGAGGAAGAGGTAGTGTATCAAGTGAATAATATGGATAAGACAACCATGGAGGTCATTAATAATAGGCCTTTGTGAAACAAATCCTTACCATTTTTTTTTATAATATATATATATATATATATATATATATATATTATATATATATATATATATATATATATATATATATATATATATATATCCATTATAATTACCTTTGGATGGTAAAGATTTCCCAAAATAACCTCAATGGTTAATCCATAACAATCAAACTAGAATAAAAACCAAGGAAACTAATTCGATGGCTTAACATGCACCAATGTTAAACTTCATGATTCTAATCATCATATAGAGTATAAAACCTCCATTATTTACTTCATAAGAAGGAAGGATTGACCATTAAAAATAAATTACTCACATTCATCCAATAGATGATACCTAAATCTATGTTACAAGTGCAATAACAAATTGGTCATATATTCATGGGTTCACTAACATAGATGCCTCTATTAGCCATTCTTGATTTCTCATTGATTCATAGTTATGTAACCAACCTTTATTACAAACTAGTATTATTAATTCCCATTGCTTTATGCATAATAATATACATGAGGATACACTCAAAACATCAAAATAATCACCTAATAACTAGAGTGTATACCCAAGAGAAAAAGTGGCTGAATTCACGTAAGGAGGAAGTCGTGAAACAATACACTTTTACAACCTTTCATTGAATAATCAATTCAACTATGCCATTAGTCAACATGTTTATTGAATATTAAAATAATATATCACAACATATCTAGTAAGAACTATGTAGTGACAATTATAAATCCAACAAGGAAATGTTTCCCCAAAGGAGAAAAAAATACTAAAGATGTTATGGACCATTATAATGGTACTACCCAATCAATATTATAAAAATGAATCCCAAAATTTAAAACCTTACACCACATGGTGCTACCAATTAATGAATTTATTTTTATTAGTTAATTCAAACAAAATAATTTAATAGTAATCATGTGAATTATATCATTCAATCTCTAACAATTTGACCAAACTTCCCAACATGGTCAACTATAGGCTTGTTCTAATTTTTCATTAGCCAGTTGCCATACTAAGGTATATTATTTATGGTCTCACAATTTACACCATGCATCCATATTCAAACTTTTTAATTAAATATAATTCAATCAAATGTTATTGAACATAAATAAGTAAAGTGTCTTATAGTGTTCCAAATGGAAACTGGCCATAACATTTAATATCAAATTGATTTGGTTACAACAATACATCAAGGAAAGCAATCATTAATTAAATTGATATAAACTTGTAGTTCCATTACTTTCATTGCCAAAATGTAACCCAACTACCATAACACTAATGCCATTAACGAATAAAATCAAATGGCAAAAACTATAGTTCATCCCTTAATGATAATCAAGTTACCAACAACTAGGTTGTTAAAGGCAACTCAAGTGAGAGATTCATATGTTAGTGTTAGAATAAAACAATGTAATGAGTATATTCATAAGCAGAAGCCTGAAAATAGATAATAACCAACTAATTACATATAATCCAAAATAAAATGACCAAAAATTAATATCATAACAAGTAATTATAATAATAAGCATCATGGTTGTTCTTGCTCTCATTTTTTATAACCATAGAGAGTAAGAGTCACCAAAAACTTTTTATTTTTACACACCTCTAATTATTATTTGTACATATGTTTTAGTATGTATTTATCATGTTAATTTATTGAATCAAGAGTGTCTAATTCTATATCACACTTCCAACAATATTAAGTGATGCTAATATCATCATGTAAAAAAAAGAAGTGATGCAACTTGTAAGTTGATACCCAAATGACATAATACTAACTCAAGGAAATTACATAATATGAGTAGAACCACTAAATTTAATTTTGATCTATTATTACCTATATTGTTTAAAATCATATTTAGTATGCAACTTTAAAATTTTTCAATGCACCCAGAGAAAGTCATGCATTTAGTATTAGCTTCACATGAAAATAAAGATAATGCAACTTCACTAAAAAACTAAAAGAGATTAATTCTAGCCATAAATTGATACCGAAATCAATCCCCACCTCAAGACAATTTGTATTAACATATCTTAATTTCATAATATAACAAGGTGTTATTCTTCCACATATAATATAATGTTACCAAATTACATACCAGACATCAAAGGGATAGATAATTAATTAACACTATTGCAATAAAATTCCCAAAGATTATACCAATGGTGAATATACACTAAGAAATACACCATATAAGAATATCATCTCTATTAAGGTAAATATATCACTCCAAGAACTTAAATAAGAAATAAATACGCCATAACCATAGCCTTACATCAGTGGCCCTCACCACCCCAACCATCAGTGAGATGGTGGAGTTAGGCCACCAAGTCTTAGAGGAGAAAAATTGAGCATGAAAGAGATTTTATAAGCCACCACTAAATCAATAAATTCAACAAAGAATTATAATAATAACCAACAATTAAATCAAGGATCCATAATGAATAAAAGGTAAAAAAAAACAACTGACACCAATAGTGTCAACTAACAAGCTCACTCCCTAATGGTCATGTAACATAAAAACATGAAGTAAAACAACTTGTAAAACTCCTAGGCCTCTATCTAAAATTCATGGAACCTATTTTATCAATAAATTTAGTTCCACCAAATTCTTGATTTCACTACATGGAGAAACCAAACATCTCATTTGACTAGTGAGTCTTTATAGCTATAAGAAAGCCACCATAACATTATTTTTCAATTATAAATTAACTCAAAATGTTCCCATCATTTCAATCATAACATAAAAAATAGAAAAATAGTTAATATATTCTCAAAAGAGTATACATGAATCATCAAACCATTTTGACATGTTTTTAGTCTTTCTGCATCTATTTCCAAATAATTATGAAAGTACACCATCAAGGTCATACAAGAAAGTGCAATCCATAATATAATTAAAAAAATAACACTCCACTTAGCCCAAATTCATCATGTTCAACCATTAAAGAGTGTTTTTAAATCATGCTTGCCAAATTAGAAATAGACTTAATGCATCCAATCATTTCCATTCATACATTAATAATGGAACAATAGTTGATATATGCTCTCAAGCATATATCTTGATCTTAAAAAAAATTGATAGGGTTTTATTCTATTCCCAACATACTCCTAAGTGTAGATATTTATAAAATGGTAATAAATGGACACTATTAAGTTCATAAAATAAGGTAGAATCCATAAAACACAAAATAAGAACACCACATTCATCAAAATATCCTTATGCACATCCATTAAAAAGCTTATGGATCTAAAAATGTTCATCTGTAATCTTATACCCAGTTATACATGTTATATAAATATATTAAAACACCATTCAAACACTTAACACCCTTAAAAACACAAACCAAGTGAAAATCAATGCAGAATCATATCAATAAAGCTATCCATTCATATTATGCCCTAAATTGACATGAAAGAATTTGATTTGAACATACAAACTTTTCATTGTTGGAATAATGAATTCATAAGTATATTTAATAACTAAACATCATAAATTCACCATACTATGGTTTGAATTGATAAGGATTTGTTATACATAGGTTTTCCATCCTTAGGGTTCCAATACTAGAAAAAATCATCTTGAAGTCCCCTATTTTGGGGAAGAAACAACATTACTCCCAAAAAAAATATAGAAAGATTAAAATCTAAATGTTCATTAAAAATAATCAAACAAAATCATTGGTATAATCCTTACTAAAAAACAAAACTACAATTTAAGAATAACAACCTATAGTATGATTCATGCCAGGAAGATTTAAATGCATCAGAGTTTCCATAAAATGGGGTCGCTGAAACCTTACATTTTTTAGAAACAAAATATAGATTTTAAACCAAATCCCATAGAGATAACCACCAATATCTTACATCAGAGGTTCTCCATGAAGTCTTAAGAATTCATTGTGGACCTATAATGTCCATTTTTGAATTATATAGGCTTCAAAAGAAATTATAATAAAAAATTTGAATACCAAAAAGAGTAAAACCCATATTGGAATTTTGTTTCCAAAATTGTTGGGAAAGAGTTACCTTCCATTGTTTGGTTTTGGCTCTAGAAAATTTGACCCTCTAATTAGCTTAACGTATCCATGTGCTTCCCACATCATGCCACTCCACCAAACTAATTGTTTCCCTTGGGAGGTTTAACAATAGTTAGAATTTGAGAAAGGCACAAGTTTCGTGGAGTGGTTTGATGGAGGAGTGGAAGTGCATGTCATTATGGAAAGAGTAGGTACAATGGGTCAGTCCTAGTGAAAACATAAACTATCATTCACCTCCTCTTGAAATCCTCCCTCATTAATGGTGGTTCAAGCCATACACCACCCAAAACAATGCATTTATTTTTTCTAAGGAGTTATTCAATGGAAGGTTTAAAAAACTAGGTCATAATGGACAAAAAAATAAAATAGTCAACATCCAACATCCATAGAAACATTATAATGCATGGAAATATAATTAAATTCCATGTAGGAGTCCAAAAAGAGTGAAATATAAGCATGGTTTTCCATCTAACACTCAATCAATTTGAACAAGACTAATACAAGATCAAAAAAATTATCACAAACAACAATGGCAATGAAACCAATTTTGATTCATACACACACTCAAAACTAACATAAATAAAGATAAAGATAACACACAAGATGAAGATAGAAAACAACATGTAATACCAAAAAAATGCATTAGGATTCAATTCAATAAAATAGAAAAAGATATTGGTGCTTTCATAATATATTTTACTAATCATTAATCAATCACTCACCATTATCCTAGTAGTTAGAATCCACCATCGAGCCTAGCTCATCATCCTATCCCTATAACCACAATATGGACATCAACGTCATCTTCTCAAATTTAAAATATAATCATAAATAACATTTAGACATAACATAATATTAAATACTACAACTAAAACTAAGTATAATCATAAACTATAATAATGAACTAGATAATTATAGAAGTAAATTAGATCCATATATGTTAAGCATGATAAGTACATCTAAATCAAAATAATATATGTAATAACAATTATCATATAAACTATAATGATAATATGTTATAAATAAGTCTCATACTGCAATTAAAGTATATTAAACAAACAAGGTTGAAACCATCAGAATAACTCATCCAAGTCAAACAATCACCTAAAATAGCCAAATAAAGATTATCACCATGAATAAATGTAATGGTATCCAAATTAGGGTCATGGCATCCTCCCCCTCTTATACAGGAGCCATTCTAATTACTAATTAACAATCAATAAGTCATTAACCATTTTTGTAATAGGTTTGTGAGCCCCAAACCTATCCTTACCTTATAGATTTTATCAATAATGTGCTATTTTTTATACATCAATTCTAAATTTACCAAATTTTAGCCAATGAGTAGGTGTATATTTAAATCATTCTAGTCAAAAATAAGTGTTTCAGGTTGTAGTGACCAATTTCACCTTAAGTGCTTGTCAAACAAGAGTATTTTCAACATTTTCTAGATGTAGATTAAAACTATTAGCTTATATGAGAATGGAGACTCAAATAATTTTTTGGTTTAAATATGAGATGTAGGTTTAGTAATTTTACAATTAAAACATTTCAATTATTCAACCATATTATTGCATGGAGGTGTCATCACATGAAATTTGCAACTTCTAACTATTGATAAAGTTTGACTTTAGGTCAACCTTGGACCCCTATAGGTTAAAAACTTGGTTTTTTAGATATTATGGGTATAAATATTTTTCATAGGATATATTATAGTTTATTTGATGTTATCTAATGAATTTTTATCTTTATTCATGGTCTAATGGGTTTATTTGTCATTTTGAGTCTTTTAGAGGGCTTTTAAGGGTCATTAATGCAAGTGGCATAGTTCCCAAGGTTACCATGTGTCATTTTTTCTTTGAAATAATAAAATAGGTCATTTTAATTTTCAGAGATGTGATTTACATCAGAATATTATAGGTACTCTAACTAAAATTTAAGAAATAACTGAAAAAGGAGCATTTGCTACTTATATGACCCATGGGGAAGTTTGCCACATGGGAAAAGATCATGGAAGGACTCTTCACCTTACTAATACTTATCTATATGTTTTTTTAATCTATAGGTGCAATTTTAAATCCAAAAGCATTATACTTCTTTTTTGTATTTGTAGACATACAGAAGTGACCTACAGGTTTATGCTTAGTATAGACAGTTCAATAGGTTTCAAGAGAAATAATTTTGGGAGGTTGTAGTAAACTTATAGAACTTAATTTTAATATAAATATTTTGAATAATTTTGGATTGTGACTCATGAACCATCCTCATGAAGTTGATTGCACGTCTCTGCTAGTAGTTTTATGCACCCTATAGGTTTTGTTCCATTCTAGTCAAATCCTTATGAACCAATTGGTAATGTTGACTACAAAGGATGTTTTATACCTTCTCATATGGTATACATTATTATTTTCAAGTTTCATAATTTTTTTATGAGCAAGATAGTCCATGATGCAAGAAGGTGTCACCATTATTAATTTTTAGTCAATTCTACCTTGTTCCAGAATGTTGGTCTCCTTCAGAGGTTTTGTGTGAGTTGAAGATGGTGTTATATAGGTTTATGGGTCATATGAGCACATATTCCCATGTTTTTTTCCATCATATCATGCATTGGGTAAATTCCCATCTTATCATTCTTCATTGTCAACTCTTTACCCAATTCCACTTACAATCCCTTGTATAAGCTTTTTATCCTATCCATGGAGTTGTAATTAGAGTGTGTTAGTTATCCAAGCCATAAATATATGAGGAGAGTCTACTTGGATTCTTGGGAAGAGTACAAGTTTGGTTACAATCTCATTCACCATGTTAAAATAGTCATGATATGCCTTTGCTTGTTCTATTCCATGTATACATAGGTGATTTTCACATTAAAACAAATGTTTAAAGCTTGTCACAAGATGTAATTATTTTTAGTCATGAATTTGGATGGTTTGAAATAGATTTGAGCTACCCATGAGGCCTTTTATTGACCTTATTACTCTATTCCACACTCATTGTCCATATTTAGCTCATTTTTACATACAGGCATCTCATGATGACACCATCAGAGTCTTGGTATTGGTTTTTATCCTTTTGGAATATTAAAAGTTAATTTGAGGGTATTGAGGGAGTCATTAAACCATTAGAATCAAATGAAAATTTATAATTCTCATTCCATGACAATTAAAAAAGATTTACTACTCATGTTTGAGAATGTTCATCTACAGGTGTATCAATAGAGCTTTGATAATTCTTGTGTGAAGATGTGAAACATGAGAGAAGCCCTATTTTAGATTCTAACATGTGACTTGACCCTTGCCGACTGGTTTGAAGTGTCAATGAGCCAAAAATAAGATGTATAATACTATGATGAATAAAAGACTAAATTTTGGGAATGTTTCTCTAAAATGTCAAAATAGAGCTCTAGGGGGTTTTTGTGAACCCCTCATAACATGTTTTGCAAGGATTTAAAATCCTCTAATGAGATGAGTCTTATAGCCCATACCATAGAAAATACCTATGCTAATAACTAAGGTAAAATATTAAGTGGAAATAGGTTGTTTGAGGCCTAAATTATGCCTCCAAAAACACTAAAATACTCTATTAGTGTCTACTAGTTTGAGGTTGTAGGTGGCCTTTTGGCACAAAGGATCAATAATGAATAGTGCCTCATGACTAGGATGGTTTAATTAGCTGAATGGAAAATAAATGGCTTGAATAATTTAAAAATAATATTGATACATGGTATTTTGATATCTATGACCACCTAGAATCATCCTTTTAATAGGGAATAAACACATATAAAGGTCAGATAGGTAAGATAAACAAATAGTAACCCTAAGTGATGGTAAGGTGATGTTTTAAGGATTTAAAAGAAGAATAATAGTTAAAAAACATACATTATGACCTTAGGGTGGTTCAAGGAAATCATTTCTCATCATAACCCAAGTTTAAGGAGATAGTACACACCTACATATACCTCCCCTAAACCCCTATATGCACTTACAATAGGGGGTAGTCTTTGTGAAGGTGTGGTAAAGAGAGGGAATTATATGGGAAAAAATGATTATTTTATAGAAAATTAGAATGGTTTATGACTGATAAAAAATATTTTTTCACACTCCAATACCTCTTTAAGATGATCAACCACTCTTTCCTACTTGCTTAAAGGTCATAAGTCCGTACAGTTGCTCCAAGAAGCCTCTTTGCTCAATAGATGAATATGGGGAATCTAAAGAAGAGAAGTATTTTGGTTGGATTAAAAGATTAATAATAATTAATTAAGGATTAATAACATGTTTAATGAGTATATAATCATTATTGTATCTTGGAAAGGTCACTCTTAAGTGGATTTCGGAAAAGGTGTATGAAACAGGGTTTTTAGAGGCCTTTTTGGACATTTTGAGATGGTTAGACACCTAAATCAAGGAATAAAAATAAACCCTTTTGTAAAAAATAATAATAAATAAATTTAAAATGTCAAAAAATATTCAATTTTCCTTGGGAATAAGGGATATATCTCACTATTTTATCTTAGAGATCAGCTAGTCTAACACAATCAAGATTTAGCAAAGCAAGCTAGTGAGTACAAAATGGGAAAATGACTCAATATGGAGATTTTAGAGCCTAAATAAACATATTATGAGGTATATGGAAATAAATTATATGATATATAATAAATAATTAATGATAAAACCTTTAAATATGACCAAAATACCCCCACATGCAATCCAACTAGGCAAACTTTCACTAGGCCTAGTTGGTGAATGAGGGAAAAGGAAGAAGATGAGTGCTTGGGAGGTTGTGTAATGATATTAAAATATTTAATGAATAATGAATAAACATGATATACTAGATCAACCATGAGATATTAGTTTAAGTATCTCAAACTTGTAAGGTACATGTTAAATCCTTTAAGCCTTTAAGGGACCTAAAAGCAATTGGGGGTCCATATTCACTTCTAACTCTTAGAGCTATATATATTTTATTTGTAAATGTTAGGGATATGGAATTGGAAAATTTTGAACTTGTATTATGCAAAGGAACCTACAAGAAAGCTAATTTTATCTTAAAAAGAGTTTAAACATGCAAGAAAGGCAGAAACAAGCTTGATGGGGTGACTTCAAGTGTTCATATCTCCTCTAAGAGTTTTCATGGGAACCAAAGGAGTTTTGATAGGTTATTAGGTTCCATAAAAATCAGGTTTTTGGTATTTTTTGGAAAGTTCAACATCAGAACTTTATGAATAATGTTAAAGACTAAAAACTGCCTAAAACCCTACTAAACCCTCAATCAAGACTTGATGGAGAAAACAAACTTGGAGAGCTATCTAGATGAAATATTTTGACCATAAAATATATTTTAAATTGTATATAACCCACTGAAGACTCCTCCCATGCTTTTGAGGTGTATGAAATTATACGGATAGGGGGGAAAATAAGGTTTTTTACCATTTTTCATGTGTTTTAGTTCTAGGAGGTTCTAAGAGATGAAATAAAGTTCTAATGAAATATATATACTTTTAATAACTCCATATGGTAATTTTATTCCAAGGAAAATCCTTAGTGTCCAACTAGAGCTCTCATCTCAGCTACTCAAAACTAGAATAGTGAACATAAGGGTGAGAAGTGTGAAAACCTAAAGTGGATGTATTTTTAAGGTGAACCTAAGAATTATAAGGATATTGAGGGTATTTAAAAATTTCATACACTCCATACCACATATTTTCATTGAAAAATAATGCTAATTTTGAGGCCAACTATAAGGGGTGGTAGAAAATAGGAGTTTATAAGACTATAGGAAGTATGGATTCCTTCTAGGAGTTTCTAGATGAGTAGGACTGAAATAAATTAATGGAGAGGCATGCATAAAATATTTACCTCTCATCCAAATAATTACACCTGTCCCTACTCAGTTTGGGAATGTTTAAATAGGTCCAAATCATGAAGGCAGTTTTCTGAGCTAGAATGAAGAGTTTTATGCCATTTTTCATAAGTTTCATGACTTATATGGACACTTTGACCTCATAAAATTTCATGGTTAATTTCACCCCTCTTTATCATTTATTTTTAACCTCTTTTCTTATATTTAAAAGTGTCCAAGTGACCTTTAGACTTCCCTTGTCTTGCTCTTCTCCCAAAGTCTATAAATATTGACTCTTTTGGCTCTTTAGAGCATGCTCCTTTGGTTGATGGTGAAAATATAGCCAATTTTGTAGTTTAATGTATCTTAAATAAATAAAACAAGTGAATTTTCATACTTACATGATTTACAATTAAGTGTTATTACAATCTTGTTGGTCTTGTCTAGTAGAAGATCATCTTTTCTAGCATGTTATCCTTAATTGTTCACCAAACGTCTAGAAGAATAATTGTTGTAAGTATTTGTTAGTGTTATATTTTAAGTGTATGTGATTTTTATAATTGGTTCATGATTTTATTTCACAAATTAATCATACATTACCCTCATAAGAATTAAAATACTTCTTAAACCTAGCATATGAAATATTGATGTGATAATCCATCTTGAGTTATGAGTTTTATGTGAAATAATATTTGTTTATCTCTAAGTAGTATAATTTCAATAAATAAGAGGAAATTAAATATTTATGCATCACCTTTAGTTTTCTTTTTTTTTTTTTTTTTAACCCTTTTCATGTAAAGTTAATAGGTAAGAGAGTACTTCAAAGAGTGCATCAAAGGAACTATGCCTTATAAAGATTCATCTTACAAAACTATTTACTCATACCAAGTGAGATGTCTCCATTTTCCCACTTATATGAGGAGAGATAGGCATCTCCTTAAGGGGTGAAAATCCAAGTGATAATAGTTTGTGGCATGCTTGATGGGACTTTAAGTCCTAGAATATTATCCAATATTGGTGCTGGTCTTGGCATAGTTGTAGCTACAAGAACATATATATTCAATACCTAGTCACTCCACTAAAGTTTTCAAATCTTTGGTTGTTGATCAATCCTTAAATTCTATTCCAAAGGTGACCACTAGGTCTAATAATAGAGGTATACCATTTTATTTTGTTTAATCACCTTTATATTCTATCAAGAGGTTTAGATTTGTAAATACTCATCCTTATTCAAGAGAGCTAGTGTTTAAGAAGTCCGTGTTACTAATAAGTTTAGCCTCTAATACCCATAGTATACATTCTAAGATGGATAGAAACCAACCTTTTTTAGCCTTCATCAGATCATATCCTTTGAATATTTCCCAATATGACCAAATTTATAGAGTATCCCTTGAGAGTGTTCCATATTTTAGTTGAGAAGGTCTTAGTACTCTCATTGAACATATTAGAAACATAATAAAATTTTGCAACATCCATAACATCACCCAAGAGAATGTGGATATTAGGATATTAGAATTGTATTTCAAATGGAAAGCTTTAGATTGGTATTAGATTCTAACTAAAAATTCTATTACTTCATGGGATGAACTAGGAGATCTTTTGACTAAGAGGTTGGAGAGAAGAGTGATCATCTATCACTAGCTGAGCAATTAACCACTATCAAGAGGGCACCACAAGATTTTATGCAAGATTTTAACACTAGATTTTAAAAAGCATAGGATAGGATCC
Organism: Torreya grandis; assembly: GCA_037957365.1. Lineage (NCBI taxonomy): Eukaryota > Viridiplantae > Streptophyta > Pinopsida > Cupressales > Taxaceae > Torreya > Torreya grandis. The sequence continues at coordinate 1,441,084 of JARHVA010002026.1, forward strand.
TAGCCCTTGTGAGACCTGCCCCAAATTATACCTTTTTATATTATAAAAAGCATTGAATAGTTATGTATCCATGATGATCTAATCCATGGGTGGGAATACACTACCTCATTTCTATGAGATAGCCATTAATGATGATAATTATCTTATTCAAGTGGGGAAGATTGATCCCAGACCACCAATGTCATTATTCCCTAATTTTTAGCCTCCTAGTTAAGTTGTATTACCTACCTTGGCTCTTTTGCCTAGACATGAAAATTATGTTATTTACCCTACCAATTAGATCAATTAAGTCAATATCTTGTTTCAAAGTGTCACTGATTAATTGGTTTCCCTTAAAAGGTAACAATCTCAAATCTACAAGCCTTACCAATCCTATAATCAGTTTAGGAAAGTAAATAGGCCTAATTTTCAAGGTAATATTCAAGGACAAGGTCAAATCACTCAAGTTAGACCTTAAAAACAACTTTGTTCGAAAACAACCATGCTATCCTTGCTATGACTAAATTCAAAACCAAGTTACATATGCCAATGAAATGCCTAGTCAAGACATGACAATTCAAGATACCCAAGTACCTCAAGTTCCAAATTTTAAGATGTCAATGCAAAATAAAATGGAAAATGGAAAAAAAAATTTGATTCTAATCTTATAAATCATTTGGAAGAAGAGTTTTGTGCCATCAATCATTTGGTAAATCCAAATAATGTGAATATTATTGTCACCTCTAACACTAGATCTAAGAAGAGGGTTGTTGAAGAGACACATAGGACTAATAAAGGACTTGTTTTGAATCTGACATCATCTCCTAAGGTGTAGGAGAATCAAAAATTTCAAAGTTCAAGGTCAGAGCCTACACATCCACCTTCACAAGCTATACCACAAGGTACCCATGCTTTCAAAGAGCCTCCTAAGGTGATCAATCCTTCTATCAATGTTTTTGATTAGGTAAATATTTTACATATGCATATTTCATTATGGGATTCATTTATAATATTGAGATAAAAAGATATGCTTTAAAAGGAATTATGAGGACTAGGTAAGTAAGTTGGATCAGCTAAGACTGAGAATGTTGTTTTGGTGAATGGAACTTATCCCATTGATAGATAATTGAATAAAATTGATAAGACTCATAATTTTTATCTATGTTTTATCATTTTTGATTTCCTAGTTCACAATTGCATCATAGATAATAGGCATAGTACTTAAGTTATGCCCAAGTCAATAGTAGATAAACTAGGCCTCAAGTATGAACCAATGGTTAAAGGGGTTCTATAATTAGATGGGTCACTATAAAAGACCTTGGGAGTATTCAAAGATTTGAATCTTATTTTACATGCTTGTCATACCTTTTCTATCCCTCATGATGTGGTTGTGGTAGATTTACCTCCATACTTTGCTCTTTGTTTGTCAAGAGAGTTTACAACCAAGATAGGTGGATACTTGGTAGCCAATTGGTCTTATATGATTTTTAGGAAAAATTATGGTACTAAGGTGAATATTGAATAAAATAATATCCATCATAATCACTTATATATTTACATGCCTAAAGTGGAAATTGTCAATTATGCCATTATTGATGAGGAAGAACTTCACATAGATCAATCTACAACATCTTATCTTAAAGGAGTTTCTAATTTATATTTAGATGAATGGGGAGATGAACATTATGAGAATGATCCATAAAAATTCATAGAGGAAGTTATTATTGGAGTGTATTGCATTCATGAGGAGGAATGTTTCATGCCAAACTTGATGAAGCCAGGTGAAAACATGGATGGTTTATGGCAGCATTCTTTGATGGATCTAGAAGCTAAGTTGGGGTAGGTGGTGGAACAATGTTGGTTTCCCTATCCAAGGAAAGGTACTATTCCACTTTCAAATTTCACTTCTTTTATACTTATAATGTGGTAGAATATGAGGCCCTTATGCATGGACTTGAGTGGGCTAGGAAATGAAGTGTGAAAGAATTACAAGTGTATGGTGATAGTGAGTTTATTGTGAATAGAGTAAGAGGCCAAAATGTGACTAATAACTTGTTGCTTAAGTCTTATAATCATAAATTTTGGGATATTATGGAATATTTCCAAGATTTCAACATCTAATCTATCCTAAGAGAAAATAAAAAACATGCTGATAGGTTGGCATCAATTGGAGCTCAGTTTGATGTTCCAAAGGGGATAAGAGAAGATAAGAACCAACCACATCTCAAGGTGATTTTAAGGCCCTCTATACTTGACAATGTCACTAATTGGAAAGTGTTTGATAGTGAAAAAAATATATGACCTTTTATATAAGAGGAGGATGTGTTTTCTTCCAAGAATCAATCCAAACTACAATAACAATATGGAGGGTAGATTGCTCAATTGAAGACAAAGAAGCTTCTTAAAGGCTTAGTCACACTTGAGAGAATATTCAATGATGATGATCAGTTGAAGAAAGAGAATGTAAGCATGTATAATAAGTAGGAAAACTATGAGAGAGTAAAAATATTCAAAGATATTTTTCTTGCTCTTGGGAAGGTATGTACTAGTGAAGAGAAACATGCTTTATTGAGTTATGCTAGGAATTTTTTGATGTCTTTACATGGGAATATAGTGATTTAAATGTCTTTGATAAAAAATTAGCTTGGAATACCATATATCTAGATTATAATTCCAAGCCTATCAAGAAAATAAAAAGGGAAATCAATCTTGAGATTCCTCCTCTCATGAGAAAAGAGCTTACAAAGTTGATTGAGTCTAAGATCATTTTTCCTATTAGACATTCATCTTGGTTAGCAAATTCAGTCCCTATAAGCAAGAAGAATGGGAAAATTAGGTTGTGTTGATTTTATGGAATTGAATAGAGTTTCCTTGAAGTATTACTATCCTCTTCATTCCATGGGTAAATTTTTTTTAAGTTGTGGAAGGTAGTGAAAGGTTTTCTCTCCTTGATGGATATTCTAGGTATAATCAGATTTTTGTAAAAGAAAGTGACCAATATAAGACAAACTTTAATAATAAATGGGGTACATATGATTAAAGTAAAATTACTTTTGGTTTGTGTAATGCTAGTGAAACATTTAAATGTGAAATGGATCTGGCTTTTCAAAGACTAATAAATAACATTGTGTTGGTATACCTTGATGATATCACAGTTTTTTCTAAGGATTTAAATGATCACTTGAATCACCTTAGGTATATTTTTGAGACATGTATAGAGCTTTTAATATCTCTAAACCCAAATAAGTGTGTGTTTAATATTCATAAAGGTAAACTTTTAGGACACATTATCTCAAAGAGGGGCCTATCCATAGATCCTGAAAGGGTGAGTGAAATCTTGGCATTGACTTTGCCCAAACACAAAAAAGGTTTGCCAAGTTTATTTGGAAAAATAAATTTTATAAGGAGGTTTATTCATGATTTTTATAATTTATTCAAGACTTTAACCTCCATGGTAAGGAAATATGAAGTGTTCACTTGGACAAGAAGAAGGAAGAAGAGTTTTGAAGAGGTTAAACAAGCTATTGCCCAAGATCTAACTCTTGAAAGTCATAATTTCTTAAAAGAATTAAAATTATATAACTTTGTAAATGATTAGGAAATTTCTTCCATGCTAACTCAATCAAATGAAGAAAACTTGGAGCAACCTATTTCCTTCTTTAGTAAAGGATTGGAGGGCTATGAGGTAAGATACACCTATGTTGAGAAGCAAGTAATTTAAATTGTTATAACTCTAAAAAAGTTTAGGAATATGTTAACTCACATATTATTACCTCATAATAGTGTCAAATACTTCCTTTTAATCATATATTTTAATTAAAAAAGGGTTTGTTGGATTACAAAAGTGATGGACTGTGATGTAGAAATAAAGAGAAAAAAGCTAGTGGAAGGAAAGGGGTTATGTGAGCACCTTGATTCATATTTGAAGGAAAGAAAATAGGTTGTTTTATCACTTCATGATGAACCTATTATAGTTGTATCTTCATACATGAGGAGTTAGACACAAGATATTATCCATTTTCTTCAAATCAGTGAGTCTCCACAAGGCCTAGATAGAGATAAAATAAGGTACTTAATATTACAATTTATTCATTATGTACTTATTGATGGAGTGTTATTTAGGAAGGACTTATCAAGTGTGTTATTTAGGTGTGTTTAATCAGATCAGGTTGACAAAATATTGATTTAGTTTCATGATGGACCAATTAGTGGTCATTTTGCTCTAAGAACCACAACTGCTAGGATAATGAGAGATGGTTATTTTTGGCCTAGTTTGTTCAAAGACACCCATGGTTGGGTAATTAAGTGTTAAAAATGTGATATCTTTGATGGTAAACAAAATCTTGTAGCCTTGCCTCTTCATCTAATATAATTAGGCTAACATTTTATGTAATGGGGTCTAGGTTTCATAGGCATAATCAACCCACATAGTGCTAGTCACAAGTGGGTGTTGACTGCTATAGATTACTTTAAAAGATGGGTGGAGGTTGTATCTCTCAAGGAAGTAAATGAAAGTTCAATTTTAGACTTCTATGAAGGAATAGTGACAAGGTCTAGGGCTCCTTGAATAATAATTTTAGACACTGCATTAGCTTTCTTTGGAATGAGGACAAGTGAGTGGGCTTTGAAATGTGGTATTTATCTTAGTACTTACTCCAAATATTATCTAGAATGGAATGGAATAGATGAGTCCACCAATAAGAATCTAATAAATATTATCAAGAGGACAATGAATAAAAATCAAATAACTTGGCATTCCAAGTTGAAGATAACTCTTTGAGTTGATAGGATCACCCTAAAAAGAGCAATTAGAAACTCACCATATACACTTGTTTATGAGAGAGAGGATAGAATACCTTTTTCACTTTAGTTACCAACCTTGGATCTCACTTATCAGCTAGATTTGATGGAAAATGAAAGCATGGAAGTCAGATTATGTGAGTTAATGAAGATTGAAGAGACAAGAGATCAAATTATGCAAACTATGAGATCTCACCAAGATCAAACAAAGAGATGCTTTGACAAGAAAGCCATGCCAAGATATTTACAAGAGGGATACATTGTTATAATTCGGGATGAAGATAGGGCTAAACCTATAAATCACACAAAGTTTGATGCTTTATGGAGTGGTCCTTATGTTATCACCCAATGCAAACAATGCAATGATTTCTAACTCAAAAAGTTGGATGGAGAGGGGCTTCATATCCCGATAAATGGGACATAGCTCAAACATTGATACTAATATTCTCCTCTCACCTTATACATATTTAATGTTTTCCTTGTTTTCCCTAAGTGCTTATACACATGTGTGAGTCTTATTATTGTCTTGTGTTTGGCTGGTGTATTATGGTTATTTTATGTGTGTTTTAGGAAATTAATTGTTACTTATATTAAATAACTCATTAATCCCTTGTCCCATGATAGGATAAGGATATTGGTCTTTAGTATAACATGCATACTACCCCTATTAGTCACCATTTTGTTGACCAAGTTTGACTTTAGGTCAAACTTGGACCCCTATAGGTAAAAAACATGGTTTTTTAGATATTTAGGGATCTAAATATTTTTAATAGGATATATTATAGTTCATTTTATGTTATCTAATTCATTTTTAGACTTAGTCATGCTCTAATGGGTTTATTTGTCATTTTGAGTCTTTTAGTGTGATTTTATGGGTCATTAATGCAAGTGGCATGGTTTCCAAGGTGAAAATGTGTCATTTTTTCCTTGAAAACATAAAATAGGTTAGTTTAAATATCAAGGATGTTAGTTACATTAGAATATTGTAGGTTCTCTAACTAAAATTCAATAAACAACTTAAAAATGGAGAATTTGGAACTTGTAAGACCCATGGGGAAGTGTGACACCTGGGAAAAGATAATGAAAGGCATATTCACCTTCTTGAAACTCATATCTACATTTTTTCTATTGAGATTCCATTTTAAAGAAAAAACCATTCTACTTCTTTTTTGCATTTCTAGACATATAAAAGTGACCTATAGGTTTGTTCTTATTACAGATAACTCAAGAGGCTTCAAGATAAATTATTTTGGAAAGTTGTATTAAACTTATATACCTTAATTTAAATATAAATATTTTGAATAATGGTGTCTTTTTCTTCATGAACCATCCTCATGAAGTTGATTGGACTTTTTTACTAGCAGTTTCATGCACCCTATAGGTTTTTCCCCATTCTAGTCAAATACACATGAAAAAATTAGTGATGTTGACTCTATAAGATGTTGGATATATTTAAATATGGTGTAAATTATTAGTTTAATATTTCATAATGTTTTTATGAGCAAGTTAGTCCATGCTTTAGGAAGATGTCACCACTATGAAGTTTCAATTAATTCTACCTTGTTCTAGAATGTTAGTCTCCTTTAGAGGTTTCATGTGAGTTTAAGATGGTGTTACACATGTATCTAGGTCATATGAGAAATTATTCCCATGTTTGGTTCCATCATATCATGTTTTGGGCAAATTCCCATCTTGTCATTATTCATTGTCAATTCTTTGCCCAATTCCACTTACAATCACTTGTATAATCTTGTTTATCCCATCCATGGAATTGTAATTAGAGTGTGTTATTTATCCAAGTCATCAATAGATTAGGAGAGTCCACTTGTATTCTTGGGAAGAGTAAAATTTTGGTGACAAGCTCAATCACCATGCTAAAATAGTCATGAGATGCCTCTACTTGTTCTATTCCATGTATATGTAGGTGATTTTCACATTGAAAGAAATGTTTGAATCTTGTCTCAAGATGTCCTTATTGTCAATAATTCATTTTTGAAGGTTGAAAATAGGTTTGAGCTACCCATGAGGCCTTTTATCCACCTTCTTATTTTATTCTACACTCACTATCCACATTCAACTCATTTTTACATGCAGGCATCTCATGATGATGTCATCAAAGCCTTGGTATTGGTTTCAATCCTTTTAAGATATGAAAAGTTAATTTGAGGGTATTAAGGGAGGCCTTGGACCATTGGAATCAAATTAAAATGTATGTTGCTCAATCCATGACAACTATAGAAGCTTTATGTCCTGTGTTTGAGAATGTTAATCTACGTGTGTATCAACAAAGCCTTGAGAATTCTTGTGGGGAGATTTGAAACATGAAAGAAGACTCATTTTGGATTCTAGCATTTGACTTGACCCTTGTAGACTAGTTTGAAGTGTCAATGAGGTAAAAAGAAGATGTAAAATACTATGATGAAGCAAAGACTAAATTTTTGGAATCTTTACCTAAAATGTCAAAATAGAGCTCCTGGGGGTTTTTATGAACCCCTCTCAACATGTTTCCTAAGGATTTCAAAGCGTCTAATGAGATGAATCTTGTATCCCCTAGCATATATAAGACCTATGACACAAATTAAAGTAAAATAGTAAGTCTAAAGAGGTTTTTTTAGGCCTCAAATATGCATCCAAAAACATTGAAATAATCCATTAATGTCTATAGGTCTAAGGTTATAAGTGGCCTTTTGGCACAAAGGGGCAACAATGAATAACACATCATGATTAGGATGGTTTAACTGGTTAAATGGTAGATAAATGGATTGAATATTATCAATATAATATTGAGGAATAGTCTTGTAAGCCCTATGGCCATGTATAGGTGTCCTTTTAATAGAGAATAAACACATACAGGGGTTAGATAGGCAAGATAAACAAATAATGACCCTAATTGATGCTAAGGTGATGTTTTAAGTCTTTCAAAGAAGAATACTAGTTCAAAAACATACATTATGACCTTATGTGGGTTCAAGGAAATGATTTAAAATAATAACCCAAGTTTAAGGAGCTAGTACACACCTACATAAACCTCCCTAAACCCCTATATGTACCTATAACAGGGGGAAGTCTTGGTGAAGGTAAGGTAAAGAGAGGGACTTGTCTAGGAAGAAAGTGAGTGTTTGATATCAAATTATATTGGTTTATTACTAATCAAAAATATGTTGTCACACTCCAATATCCATTCAAGATGATCAACCACTCTTCCCTACTTGGTCAAAGGTCATTAGTCTGTATAGTTGTTCAAAGAAGCCTCTTTGTTCAATAGATGAATATGGGGAATCTAAAGAAGAGAAGTATTTTAGGTATATTAAAATAGTTTAGGATTAATAACATGTTTAAGGAGTCTATAAGCATTGGTTTATCTTAGAAAGGTCACTCTTAGGTGGATTTGAGAAAAGGTGTAGGAAAAAAGCTTTTTAGAGGCCTTTTTTGGACATTTTGAGTTGGTCAAACACCTAAATCAAGGATTATAGATAAAAAATTTGGTAAAAATAATTATCAAAACCTTTAAAAATTCCAAAAATATTCACTTTACCTTGGGGATAAGGGATATACCTCACTATTTTATCTTAGAGGTCAGCCAATCTAGCAAAATCAAGGTTTATCAAAGCAAGCTAGTGAGTACAAAATGGGCAAAGGGATTGATATGGATATTTTTGAGCCTAAATAAAAATATTATGAAGTGTATGGAATAAAATTATATTCTATATAATCACTAATTTAGGCTTATACCTTTCAAGATGACCAAAATACCTTTGTACTCAGTCTAATTAGGCAAGCTTTCACTAGGCCTAGTTGGTGAATGAGGGAAAATGAAGAAGAGGATTGATTAGGAGGTTATGTGGTGATATTAAAAGATTTAATGAAACATAAATAATCATTATATACCATCCCAAATATGAAATATCAATTTATCTCAAACTTGCAAGGTACATGTTAAATCCTTTAAGCCTTCAAGGGACCTATAACCAAGTGGGGGTCCATATTCACTTATAACTCTTAGATGGATATATAGATAATTGTAACATTATAATGAGATGTAATTATACATGTTTGAACTTTAATTATGTATAGTAACCTATAGGAAAGATAATTTTATCTTGAGAGTTCAAACATGTAAGAAAGGTAGAAATAAGCTTGATGGGGTGACTTCAAGTGTTCATATCTCCTCTGAGAGTTTGAATGGGAACAAAATGTGTTTATAGGGGTTATTAGGGTACCTAAAAATCAGGTTTGTGGGATTTATTGTAAATTTCAATGTCAGAAATTTATGAACAATGCTTATGACTAAAAACTACCTAAAACCCTACTAAACCCTCAATCAAGACCTAATAGAGAAAATAATCTTGGAGATATATATATATATATATATATATATATATATATATATATATATATATATATGAAATATTTTTAACATGAAATATATTTAAACTTGTATAATACTCACTTAGTCTCCCTCCCATGATTTTGAACTATATATAATTATATGAATAGGAGGCAAAATAAGGTTTTCTTGACCATTTTGTGTGTTTTATAGGTTCGAGGAGGTTCTAAGAGATGAAATTTTTTTTGGAGGAAATATATAGAATTTTAATAACTCATTATTTTCATTTTATTCTAATTAAAAACTCTTAATTTTATAAACTAAATTTCTCATCTCAACTAGTCAAAACTGGCATAGTGAACATAAGGGTGAGAAGTGTGAAAACCTCAAGTGGATGTATTTTGAAGGTGAAATTAAGTAACATAAGTATATGTATGGTATTTAAAAGTTTCATCCAATCCTTCCCATGGATTTTTATGTAAAAATAATTATAATTTTGAGGCAAAGTGTGAGGGGTGGCAGAAAAGAGGAGTTTTTAATACTATAAGCAGTGATGGCTTCCTTCTAAGAGTTTCTAGATGAGTAGGACTAAAATAAATGGATGGAGAGGCATGTATGAAATAATTACCTCTAATCAAAATAATTATATCTATCCCTAGTCAGTTTTGTGACATTTAATAAGTCTAATTTATGAAGGTAGTTTTTTGAGCTAGAATGAATAATTTCATGCCATTTTTCATAAGTTTCATGACTTGTATGGATATTTGGGCCTCCTAAAATTACATAGTTCATTTAAACCATATTTATCATGAATTTTTAACCTATTTAATTATATTTACAATTGTCCAAGTGACCTTTGGACTTCTCTTGTCTTGTTCTACTCCCAAAGGCTATAAATATTGACTCTTTTGGCTCTTTTAAACAACCTACATTGGTTGATGGTGAAAACCTAGCCAGTTTTGTACTTGAATTTATATCTAATCAATAAAAAAATGTAATTTTCCTACTTACATGCTGTATAATTTATTTTTATTACAATCTTGTTGGTCTTGTCTAGTAGAAGATCATCTTTTCTAACATGTTATCCTTGATTGTTCACAAAATGTGTAAAAGAGTAATTGTTTTATGTCTTTGTTAATGTTATATTTTAATTTTATGTGTGTTTTATAGGCGTTTCATTACTTTATTCCATAAATTAATCATCAATTACCCTCATAATAATCAAAATACCTCTTGAATATAGCATATGAAACATTGATGTGACAATCCATCTTAAGTTGTGAGTTTTATGTGAAAGAAGCTTTGTTTAGCTCTAAGTAGTATAAGTTTAGTCAATATGAGGAAATTAAATATTGTTGCATCACATTTAGTTTTATTATTTTGTCTTGTTTACCCTTTTCATGAAAATTTGATAGGTAAGAGAGTACTTCAAAGAGTGCATCAAGGGAACTAGCCCTTCTATAGATTCATCTTATAAAATTATTTACCCACAGCAAGTGAGATGTCTCCATTGTGCCAATTGGATTAAGAGAGATAGTAATCTCCTCAAGTGGTGAAAATATAAGTGAAAATAGTAACCATGGTTTGTAAAAATCCAATTCAATCATATTTTTAGTAAAATTCTATATTTGAGGTGATATTCTCTACAATAATTTAGTTATGTCTTACACATCCATTTATATCATTCACTATAGAATGTTAATCATTGTAGCAGTCATATTATTATGTGGTATTTACACCAAAATTGGTTATTATTCACACATAATTTTTCTTAATTATACTATAATGAAATCAACAATAGTAATCCATACTACTATGGTTGTCAAAATTATATCATTCATGGGTTAGTGTAATGTCCCACACCAAACACTAGAGAAGACATATAATGAATTAAAATGAAACCCATCCTTGGATTTCACCATGATATCCATTAATTTATGAGCTCACATGATGGCTTGAATGATTACAATCCTGCCATCATTCTACACTTACTTCTTGGTAGCATTTAAAAGTACATAGGATTTTAAAACCTACTTGATTAGGGATTTACATTTCTCCTTCCAAGCATAGGCATACATTATAGTCATGACTTTAAATTAGAAAATTAATTATATGATATTATTTTTAGATAAATCAACCATTAACTCATTCATAACATGTTTTATTTTATAAGTCAATATGCACCTATATTTTAGCAAGTACAACCTTGGAGATTTTTTTTTTACATAAAAGTTTAACTTATAGGATTAATTAGTGTTTCACAAGGGTAAATCAAGAAAATTTCATAAGTTTTGTTTTTAAAACAAACTCCAAGATGAATTTCAAAGAATACTTAATCTATAAGGTGACTATTATGCATGAATATCTCATGTCTAACTTGTGGCACTCGTGGTATACAACCTAAAAAATCAAGTGGTTACCTCATGTAAAGGGGAAAGTGCCTTTTCATCCTATGAGAGACTTCACTTCTTATCTTTTACCTCATCTAAATCATTATTTATGTTGTGATTCTCCACTTTCAACCTCATATTTACAACAATTTTCATTAATATAGCAATGATGTGTGGTCATACAACACATTATGGTACTACACCTTGGAAACTCTCTAATAGTATATTTAATTTCAAGTATAAGTTACATTACATATGTGATTGATCACATTTTCATTCACAAGTCCCATAGCTTAATAACATAGGATTACATGTATTACACAATAAATATACCTAAAATACCCATACAAAAAGGTTGATAACATATAGGGGTTTCAAGATTCACATGGCTAATTAATTTCACACATCACAAAGGGTTTACACAATCTATAACTATTTACATGTATAAAGGAACCATAAAGACTATGAAACACATGTTGTCATATATGTTTTGATAATTTATGCCAATGCATTTTCACATCAAAATAATGAATCACACTTATTGGTGAAGCACAAGGGTCCATGACTTCCATCAATTCAACCAATGTCCATATGCCATCATAAATGACATCAAATATCTAATAAGGTCTTACTATTAACAAAATATCAAAATTTCAACTAGGAAAATCTTCTCGGTCTTTGTTTATAAGTCCATCACTTTTGGACCAACATTATTTCCCAAGTATTAACATAATAATATTAAATTTTATATAGCTATACCAGTCAATTATAGTGATACATAATTTATGTAAGGACATGACTTCCAACATAAATAGCTATTTACACGTAACAACTTATTATTACCTTAACCAAGGTCCACTTTCTTACCTTCCAAGGGAAAAGTTAGCTTGGAACAACCTTATTTAACCATGAGCATATTATACCCATTTGATATATTCTAATCCACTTAAGTCACCATTCATAAGAATGGCATACATATAATTGCATAATTTCAATAACTAATTTAACTTTACAATAATTTACCTTATTAAAAGTATTTATAGAATAATTCTAAAAATTCCAGTATTGCCTAGCAAGGCTCTTTTGGTAATTTACTATAATTGACCTTTAGTCACACTAAATTTCAACCATTCCTAAAGTGAGTTAATCCTATCTTGATAAAATACATAACATTATTTCAGAACTTATTCATGAAACACAAGATTATTAACATAAAAATCATTAAAATAGCTCAATAATTATTCCCCTTGATTTGATTCCACAAACCATTTATAAACCATATTAAGTTACTTGATTAATAAATTCATAATTTCTTTCCAAAGTATCTTACCAAGAGTGAAGAATAGTAATCTAGCAACTAGATATTCTCCCCATTCTTCTGATAATTCCATCATATAAAACTCATCTCATTCTATTTAGGAACCCAACATACAAATATTGTTATTTATCATCTAAAGAGAAGATAAGGCTTATGTGTGTCTCCAAGTAGTGAGCATATTAAAGAAACCCAATTAAAAATTATATAAAACCCCTAGTGACAACTAATAAGAATTTCATTCCTTGAATTTAGATAGTGTAGTTATAATAGTTACCAGTGGTATCACTCCATTTACATCTTGTTAGCTTTACATGTTGAGTATAGCTTAAATCATAAGGATATACTTAATTGTTAGGCTACTGTAGCATCTTGATATTAATCAACTCTCTCATTTTAAATCATTATTACATATGTCTAAACTATCATAAATAAAAATTGTTGTATATCCATTAAACTAGCAATGGTGGTCAATAACCATTTATGCTCAAAAAGCTAGAAAGTTTAAATTGGTCCCTTACCAATGAAGATTCCAAAACTAGTTGATTTACCCATGTAAATTAGTTATGCTCTCCTCAACCATCCTTCCTTACATAAGTAACACCCTTAGTCCCTTTAAGAACTTAATTTCATAATCATATTATGGTGTATTTCTCATGTAAATCACCAATAGATATTGAGTATTCATTTCTCAATTCCAATAGTGGATTTTTATCGCATTGACTCCTATTGACCCACCCATACAGTTAATCGGTAGTCAAGAAAATTCTACCTTAACGTAATCTAACTTTTGGAAGGGATGAATTTAACCAAGGACATGGAAATTATCATATTATGGTTATTAATAATTGATATTCCCATAAGGTTCGGATGTAAGCTAATGTCACTCAATGCCTAAGAATTACTAAATATAATGCTTCCCATTCTAGTCACAGATAGGTAACAAGTTTGCTACCAGCAAAACGTAGTTTGAATACAAAGTGCACTTAATATTTTCTTGGTTAAAGTAGGATTTTCTTTAAAAAAATTAGAACACAATATTTGATGCCAAATAAATTTAGAACACTATATAATCATTATAATAATTATAATTGCCTTTGGATGATAAAGAATTTCCAAAAGAACCTAATTAATTAATCCATAACAATTAAACTAGAATAATAAGTAAGGAAACCAATTTGATGGCTAAACATGCAACAATGTCAAACTACATGATTCTAATCATCAATAGAGTATAAAACCTCCACTATTTACTTCATAATAAATAAGGATTAACCATTATGAATGACATACTCATAATATTCTAATAGATGATAACTTAATCTATGCTACAAGTGAATAAAAAATGTTCATATATTCATGGATTCACTAACAAAGATTCCTCTATTATCCATTCTTGATTTACCATTAGTTTGTAGTTATGTAAGTAGCCATTATTAAAAACTAATATTCTTCATTCCCATTACTTTATGTAATAGAAATAAACATGAGGATACACTCAAAACATCAAAATTTTCACCTATTAACTAGAGTGTATACCCAAGAGAAAAAATGGTTGAATACACATGTGTACAGAGGAAGTAGTGAAACAATATGACTTTACAACCTTTCATTGAGTAATAAATTCAACTATGTCATCAGTCAACATGCTAATCAAAGATTAAAATAATATAACACAAATTATATAGTAAGTACTATGCAAATATAATTGAAAATCCAACAAGGAAATGTTTCCTTAAAGGAGAAATAAATACCAAAGATGTTATGGACCATTAGAATGGTAGTACCCATTCATGATTATATAAATTAATCCTAGACTTTGGATCCTTATACCACATTCTCCTACCAATTATTAGCTTAAGATTTATTAGTTATTCCCAACCAAACAACTTAATAATAATAATGTGAATTATATCATTCAATCTCTGACAATTTGACAGATCTTCCCAAATTGGTCATTTATAGGATTGTTCCAATTTTTCATTAACTAGCTTCCATACTAAGGTAGATTATTTATGGTCTCACAATTATCATCATTCATACAAATTCAAACTTATTCATTCAATATAATGTGATCACATGTCATTGGACATAAATAGTTAAAGTGTCTTATAGTGTTCCAAATATCAATTGACCATAGCATTTAATATCAAATTGATTTTGTTACAATAATACACCAAGGAAAGTAATCATGAATTAACTTAATATGAACTTATAGTTCCCATACTTGCATTACTCAAATGGAAATTTTTTTCCATAATGCTTCTATCATGAAGGAATAAAATCAAATGAAAATAACTACAATTCATCCCTTTATTATAATCAAGCTTCCATAAACTAGATTGCTAAAGGCAACTCAAGTGAGAGATTCATATGCTAGTGTTAGAATAAAATAATGTAATAAGTATCTTTAAAATCATAAGCCTAAAAATAGATAATAACCATATAATTACAATGAATTTTAGATATAATGATAATAAATCAATATAATAACAAGTTTTGGTGGGTTGTTGCTCATAACAAAATCTTAACACAGGATAACCTTCAAAAGAGAGGGTTTACCCTGGTCAACAAATGTTGTTTATGTGGTTCAAAAGAGGAAATAGTTTCACACCTTTTCATTCACTGTGATTTTTCCCAAGAATTATGGGGCATAATTATAAATAACTTTGGTATTGAATGGGTCTGTAACTATGACCTTAAAGAAGTAATCCTCAGCTGGAATCCCACCTTTACACATCCCTGGCTTATGGAATTATGGAATCAAACTCTACCCTGTTTGAGTTGGATTTTATGGAAAGAGTGCAACCACATAATTTTTAGGGACACTACTAGAAATGCATCTCAGGTGTTTCATTCTTTTGTTAAGACTCTTATGGAAAGTGTCACCACTGCCCATATTCATGCTGCAAAGAAACCCCTAACTCAAGTTGAAAATAAAATTGTAGCTAAATGGAAGGTTTTAAACCATATCCCTGATTATAATAACTCAAAAATTATAAAGAGACTAAATACTAAATGGATTTCCCCAAAGCCTAACTTGATGAAACTTAACTTTGATGGGGCCTCCAAGTCTAATGGTAAAGCTAGTGGAAGAGGAATTATAAGAAATGATAAAGGATGGATGATTGTTGTCTATGCTGGTCGAATAGGATTCTAGAGAAATAACTATGCTAAAGAAATGGCTCTCTTATGTGGGTTAAAATTGGCTATATCCCTAGGAATAAGGAACTTCAGTATACAGGGAGACTCTAAAATGGTCATCGATGCAATTAATAAAGCATCGAATGTGGGAATTAAGCTAAATATATCATTAGAGATATCCAATTTATTTTTCAAAAGTTTTCCATAGTGGATATTTCACATATTTATAGACAGGGAAATAGTGTTACTGATGCCTGTGCTAATCTTGGTTAGCAATTTTTAGATTGGCAGTGTTGGTACCAAGTTGCTAATATTTCATTAAACATTAGGGATATTATTCAAAAGGAGATGACTTGTCAAGGATGAGTCAAAATTATGAGAAGGATAGCTCTCATAGGTGGTCCAATTGGAGGGGGCTATCATGGATCTTGTAACTTGATAACTATTGTACTCTTTTGATAATCATTCATGACTTATTGTATCAAGATGTTAAGGTGCATAGGTCTCATTATGAAGATCACTAGGAAATGATTTCCAAGAATGGGAGGAGAAAACATCATCTCTATATGGTATTTGAATTATGAGCCATCACATTATCATTATATATAATCAGGAGCAAGGGTTTATAACCACTTCAAAGTCGAAGGTTAAAATTAGGAACTCTATAGGTTTGGTCTGTAAATCTAAAATGGGAGGAGATTGAATTTGAACAAAACTAGTCTCCTACTGTGAGTTTAAAGATAATCCACTGGTTTGGAATTAATGTAAAGAAGGGGGGAATAGCCCATACCTAGAAAGGCTCAATGGGTTTGATGGAAACTTGTTCGAGCAATTTGTAAGGTCTTGGTTAAATAGGTGGGTCACTGTTGGTAGAATCAGTTTTGAGATTTACAAAAAGGTGATTGTAATGGATATAGGAATGTCCATGTAGGGGATAAATATACAAAGGAAAATAAAAATTATGGATCTCTCAAGCCATAAACTATTCCTGGGAGAAGGCAAATAACTCATTCCTTACCAAGGAGGATTCGAGCATGTTAAACTCCTTGAGCCATGGGATGGAGTGTGCTTCATCCTCATGAAGTACTTGACACTCAAAGGATGATTTACTAGGTCCTATAACTACCATCTCCCCCTTTTAAATCACTTCAAGTGTAATTCTCTCATTAGTTTTCCTTTTTACCTACTCTCTTCTCTAGAACATTATGTCCTTAGGGTGTGAGCAAAAATGTCTAAAAAATTGGATATGAATCCTATCCCCCTACACCAGGGCCTCATTTTCTATTTGTATAATTTTCACTGAGCACTTGAGCCATCCAATACTATAAAAATTGATAGTGGGGATATTTCTTCTAATCCTTTGTCTGGTGATGCTATCGATTAGTCTTATTTTTCCCCTGTTCCTACCAACACTAAAGAAGTATCCTTCTCTACTCTAGAGGAGACCCCTGTTGACACCCTGGATCCTTTATGAGAAAGAAGAGCAAGAAGAGGAAGATTGATGTGGAGGAAGAGAATATTGGGGGGACTACTATGGGGACCCATAAAAATATTGGTAGGATCATGGGGGGTCAAGGTGGTAAATCTTATATGTCTTCTAGGGTTAATAAGGAGGGCTTCTCCTTCAGAGTTTGAAGGTCAGGGTAGATTGCTAGCAAAATTGATCCTAAGGCCAGGCTTATTGACTATTCGGAGAGCACCTCAGAGGAATCCACCTAGGAGGAAGAGTCTAAGGAATTAGAAGTCTAAGAAATTTCTAAGGATATTGAAGGGACGTAGGAGACTAGGGAATTTGAGGCTATTGAGGAGGATGGTGCTAACATTATGAAAACTACTAACAAAGGGGGGAAAATGTATGTAGAGGAAGCTAACAAGGAAATTGATAATGAGATTGGTTTGAAATTTTAAATTGATGCCTTGAAGGATCATATTCAGAAGCTGGAGCAGAAACTCACCACTGGGCTCTAGAATTCTATTCTCCTGAACATTTCTATGTTGAAAGAAGTGGGTAATACTGGGTCTACTGTCAATACAGATAATACTAAGAAACTAAATGATCTTCTCAAATAATTGGTTATGTAAGGAGAGATCTCTCTGACTCTCATCTTTCTGGTTCTTATTTATTTTGTTTGTTGTGTCTATTGGTACTTTGTTAGTGTCGTCTCTTCTCAAAAGGCATATTTTGTTTGATTTCCTTCTTGTCTTCTTTGCTCTATAAGGGTTCAGCCCCTAGTCTACCATCTTACTTTATCAAAAATAATTAATTAGAATATAAATATTTTTGGTTGTTCCCACTCTCTTTTCTAATAACCATACCAAGTAAGAGTCACCAAAAACTTGCTATTTTTACACAGTTTTAACTAGTATTTGTATATAGGGTTTGGTATGAATTTTTCATGTACATTTAGTGAATCAAGAGTATTTAATTCTATGTTTCACTTGTAACAACATTAAGTGATGCCAATATCATCATGTAACAAAAGGAAGTGGTGCAACCTATAATTTGATACTTGAATAACATAATACTAACTCAAGGAAATTACATAATTTTAATAGAAACACTAAACATAATGCTAATATTTTATTACCTCTATTATTAAAAATAAAATTTAGTATGCAATTTTACAAGTTTTTATACACCATGAAAATATCTTGCATTTAGTATTATCTTCACAATAAAATAAAGATAATGCAATTTCACTATATAACTAAAAGAGATTAAATGCAGCCATAAAGTAATACCGAAATGAATCTCCACCTCAAGATAATGTGCATTATTATATCTTAATTGAAAAATAGAATACGGTCTTATTTTTCCACATATAATATAATGTTACCAAAATACATATTAGACATCAAAGGGACAAATAACCAATTAACACTACTGTAATAGAATTCCCAAAGGTTATACCAATAGTGAATATACACTATCAAATCTGCCATGAAATAATATCATGGATATGAATTTAAAGATATCAATCCAAGCACCCAAATTAACAAGAAACACCCCATAATTATAGACTGATGACCCTCCATTGGTGGTGCTCACCACCCCATCCATCAGCTAGATGATGGAGTCATGTTATTGGCTTTTAGAGGAGATCAATTGAGTGTGCAAGATATTTTATAAGCCATTACTAACTCAAGAAATTCAACAAATAATTCAAGCAATAATTGATAATTCAATCAAGGATCTATAATGAATAAAAGGTAAAAAACCAACTAGACAAATAGTGTCAAATAATGAGGTCACTCTCAAATGGGCATACAACATAAAAAAAATGAATAAAAATAACACGTATATATCCCAATCTCCTATCTAAAATTCATGGAACCTATTTTATCAATAAATTTAGTTCTATCAAATTCTTGATTCCACTTCTTAGAGAAACCAAACATTTGGTTCGATCAGTGAGTCATTAAAACTATAAAAAAGATACCATCACATTATTTTCAATTAAAATCTAAATCAAAACATTCCCATCATTTCACTCATAACATTAAAAATAAAAAATATATTAATAGATTCTCAAAAGAGTAAACACCAGTCATAAAACCATTTTGACAAGTTTCTAGTTTATTTCCTACATACTCTTGAATGCATCTATTTCTAAATAATTATAAAAGGACACCATCAAGGTCATACAAAAAAATGTAATCCATAAAATACTAAAAAGAGATTGTTTCTAAATCATTCTTTCCCAATTAAAAATGGAGTCAATACATCTAATCATTAAAATCAATACATTAATAATAGAAAAATAGTCAATAAATGCTTTGAAGCATATAACCTAACCTCAAAACATATTTTGATAGGATTCTATTCTATTCCTAGCATACCCCTAAGTGCATCTATTTATAAAATAGTGATAAATGAATGCCATTATGTTTATAAAATAAGGTATAATCCACATAACACAAAATAAGAACACTACATTCTACTGCATAGGTGTTAAAAATATTATGGATCTAACAATGGTGATCCCCAATTTTATACCCAATTATACATGTTATATAAATAAAGTAAAACACCATTTAAACACTTGACATCCCTAAAAACACAAACCAATAAAAACTTAACCCTAAAGCAATTTAATAGAGTCATCCATTCACATTATGCCCCAAATTGACATGTAGAATTTGATTTGAGCATACAAATTTTTCAAAATTATAAGAATAAATTCATAAGAATATTTAACAACCAAAAATCAGAAATGCACCATACTATGTTTGAATTAATAAGTATTTGTTATACATAGGTTCACCCTCCTTAGGGTTCCAATACCAAAAAATAATCACCTCGAAGTCCCGTACTTTCGGGGTAGATACAACATTACTCCAAAAATAAATCTATAGAGAGATTCAAATCCAGATACTCATTAAAATAGTCAAAGAAAAAAATTCTATAACACTTGCTCAAAAATAGAATTATAATTTAAAAATAACAATCTAAAAAAATATTCATACCATAATAAGATTTAAATGCATCAATTTTTTCATAAAATGGGATCATTGAAACCCTGTACTTGTTGGAAAAAAATACAATTTTTAAACCAAAACCCATAAAGATAACCATAAAGTATATTACATTAAAGGTTCACCATTAAGTCTTCAAACTTTATTTTGGACCTAAAATGTCCATTTTCAAATTATATGCACTCTAGAAGAAAACACAATAAAAAAATGACTTCCAAAAAGAATAAAACCTTACTTAGTATTCTATTACCCACTATGTTGGGAAAGATTTCCCTTCCATTGGCTAGTTTTGCCTCTGGAAAATTTGAATCTCCATTTAACTTGACACATACATTTTCCTCCCACATTATGCCACTCTACCAAAATAATATTTTCCCTTGGGAAGGTCGACAACACTCAAAATTCAATCAAGGCATAGGTTTCATGGAGTTGTTCAATGGAGGAATGGAAGGGCATGCCATTATGTCAAGAGGAGATACAAAATGGGTCAGTATAATTTCAATAATAAACCTCCATTTACCTTTCTAAATCCTCTCTAATTAATGGTAGTTAGATCCATACAATGCCTAAGACATTGCACTTATTTTTTTCCAAGGATTTATTTAATGGAAGGTTTTAAAAGCCAAGTCATATTGGCCAAAAAATAAAATAATTAAGCTCGAATTTCCACAAAAAACATCATAATGCATGGGGGTCCAATTAAATTCCATGTAGGATTATAAAAAGAGTGAAATCTAAGCATGCAACACCATCAAACACTTAATAAATTTGAATAAGACTAAGACAAGATCAACAAAATTCTCACAAGTAACAATGACAATGAAACCAATATCGAGTCATGCACACACACTCAAAACTAACATAAATAAATATAAAGACAACAAACAAGATGAAGATGTAAAATAACATTTAAGACCAAAATAGTATGTTAGGAGTCAACTCAAAATGAAAAAAGATATCAAGGCTTTCAAAATATATTTTACTTATTGCTCGTCAATCACTCACCATTATCCCAACAACTAGAATCCACTACCAAGCCTAACTCATCATCATGTACCTATAACCATAGTATGGACATTAACATCATTTTTTCAAGCATAAAATATCAATATAAATAAAATTTTGATATAATAAAATATTAAATACTACAATCAAAAACTAAGCATAATCATTAACTATAATAATAAACTAGTTATTTGTAGTAGTAAATCCAATCCATATCTACCAATCATGAAAAGTACATATAATAAAAATAATATATGTAATAATTATTAACATATAAGATAACAATAATATTATATAAATAAATCCCATACTACAACTAAAGTATACCAAATAGACAAGGTTGTAACCATCTGAATAACTCATCCAAGTCAAACAATTTCCTAAAGCAAAAAAATTAGGCTTATCACAATGTCACATACAACAATGTAATGGTATCCAAAATGGCGTCATGATAGTTTTGTAGCCCATAATGTGAGTATAGGTTTTGTTTAGAATACAAGTAATGGAGAAAATTTGGGTAACATGTTTATGAGTCATGATGAAGAGGTTGAAGAACTATTTATGAGAACTCTTAATTACCTTAATGTGTTTAATCTATGTGTAAGTCCAGTAATGGAGAAGATGGAAAATAAAAGGAAATAGTGTGGTTCAGTCTAACATGATCATATATATGAGAAATAAAGAGAATAGGTGAAACAAGATGATATTATTGCACCAATAGTTGAAAAACTAGTTAGTAAAGAGATGATAGCAGTAGATGATTTTGTTCAAGTTAAGATGGAGATAATAGAGAGTGGAAATTTTATGGTCCAAGGACTTAATTAAGAGAATATTCAATTTCAAATTAATTTTTAGTAGTTAGAGGTGGAAGAGAATATTCAAAAAATAAGGATTTGAAGAGACTAGAAAGAGAAAGACAACATTGGAGAGATAAAGGTAAGCATTAAAACTCTATTTTGAGATATGGATAGAGAGTCAAATGATGAAATAGAAATATTAGAGCTTATTAATAGACATTGATCCAAATATAATTTAGATAAATCAAGAGGAAGAATGTTAGTGATGTGACATATAGGAAAATAAGGAGATAGAGGTGGTGGATATGTTTCCAATAATTCAATTGAGGGATGAATGTGTTGTTTCATATGTGGGAGCATCCCATATAGGTATTGGAGAAGAGACGCTTATGAGTCAAGTAATTGATTATTTTCACATAAAATGGATGTGATGTCAAAAGAGATGAAGAGAGGAGATAGTAATCGACCTAGAGCTAATGTAAATATGATGATAATGTAATAATACAAGGATGAGGTGGTATAGATAAGTTTGTTATCAACCAAAACATGTGTAGAAGAGTATGAGGCTGTAGTAGATATATAATTGAAAGATGATGGGATTGAGGAGATATTTATAAAAGAATTAAAATCACATGTTGAACAATTTTAGGAGTATTATGATAGGCTAGTTGGGACATAATTTCAAAAGAAGATTGTTTTTATTTTTTAACGTAAAAATTGAAAAACAAGATGGTGTTATAGTAAAGGTAGTAGAGTTTTTACATAACAATTATGACAAAAAAAGAAGAGGATATGAGGACTATATTATAGATATTAGTGACTAATATGTGTGATCATTTGGATACCCAAAGGTATTGTGAGTTCTTTAAAAACTAATCAACAAAGAAATAATTGAAATATGAGTTGCATGCTTATATATATATATATATGAGAGAGGAGTTGAACTTAGATGGATGTGTTTTGTTTAAATCTAATAAAGGTTAGAATAGTGAATTTGGTGAGGAAATTTGGTGGTGGTGGACATATAGAGGTGGGAAAAACCATATGTAAGAGTGGAGAAAGTGAAAAAGAGTTGATTGGATGTGGTTGGATGGCAATGGGTACAATACCATAAGACAAATTAAGATAAAAGAAGGACCATTTTAGAAGAGGTGGTCAAATGAATGTGGATTTTAGCCCATAAGAATATGGAAAAGTAAGTGAAGAACCATCATATGAAGGTGGATGGATGATGCCAAACTTGTAGGAAAAAATAAGAGATGAATTTGGTGGAGGTAGATAGGATATTGTGGTTATTATACATAAAATAAGGAAAAAATAGTAGAGATAAACATAAGAAGTATTTTAAGCTAGTAATAAGTTGGAAATAGAAGAAAAAGTGTGATAATTAGCTAAAGTGTCTGGTTTTTAGAAGGGAATACCATGGCCATTAATATCAATGACAAAAAGAGTGTTTTTTCCACTTATTCCATCCATGTTAGTATGATATCAAATTTAATTACCTTGGGTTTCTGATGCAAGAGCATCCAAAAACAAACACACAATCTTGTATCAAACAAAAATAATATTTATCTATTTGTGCGGTCTTGTTGGTTTTGTTTTTATTTTTTGACATGAATATGATTAATGGTAATAATAGGTATTCCAACAATTTAGTGGTTTCATTTACATTATATAAGTATTAGTTTAATAATCTACATGGTTCTAAGCAATTAGGTTGAGTTTCTCAACCATTGGTACAATCTGAGAAGTGGTTGCATGCATTGAAGGGATAAAATGAATAGTGTGTGGGGAAGATGATAAAATGGCATCAATTACATCCCTAAAAATAAATTTTATTTCATATTTTATTCTATTCAAATAATTATGCATTTTTATAAAAAATGGCATCTTATTTCAAGCCCATATACAAAAGTTATGGCTTTTAGAAGTTGGCATACTTTGCATGGTGAAAAAATTATCAGTCTGCATTAAGTGTCATTTTCATAAGTTTTCATGGTTATTAAACCATATATATGATTTTAAAACCACTAATATTCACATATTTGAGGTTTATCAACTATAATGGTAATTTTTCCCACATGGAAATAAAAATAAAGTAACAGCCCAAAATGATAAATTATTGAATCTTATGCATTTGTAGGAGGATAAGGAAGGTAAAGAGACACTAAAAGAGTCTAGGGAAGTTAGATAAATATTTTATATGTATATAGGAGTATCCTAGAGACACAAGAGAGTGACATTTAGCTCTAATTTGTGTCCAAGAGAGAGTTTGGGGAGCTTCAGAGAGAAAACAGTAGAGAGAGGATGTTTCAAGTCTAAGAGGAAATATGAGAGAGATAAAAAATATCATTCATGTATTGTAATAATCCTATAGAGGAAAATGTGAAGTTTTAAAGCATTTTAATACTTTAAAATGAGTGAAAATTAGAGTGTGTTTATGTTTTTAGTTTTGAATAGTGTGCTTTCAAGTATGTCCATGTGTGAGTGTTAATCCATGCAGCATGATATAAAGGGTTGTCCTTCATTTTACCCACTCACTATGATTACACTGTAATTTTTTTTAGTTTATTTTACATGTGGGGTAGACTATTATTATCCTATTAACATAAAAATACAATCATAATTATGTATCTACAAGGAAAATAAATCTCTAAAATATATTTTTAAAATTTCCTTAATAAGATCATGCACAAACCTAGTTTTTTATTGAACAAAACACTATATTTGTAATGAAAAATTTGAATTTAGGGAAAAAATATAATTCAAAAAATGAAAAAAACCCCAAATTTATGGATATTTAATTACTAAATTAATTCCCAGATCATTATGTCTACCATAAGACAAACACTATATTATATGTAATTATAAATCTAATGAAATCTTCAAAATACAATACACCAATTTATCTAGGTGGCATCTACCTCTTTAGATTAAGATATTTACCCTAAATTTTCTATTATAATAATGGTAACTTTAATCCATAATGTACCTCAGGCACTATCCCTCTATGATCTTATATATATTAGAATGGAAGTTCGGGTTAGGGTTTTAGAGAGTTAGAAAAAATTTCTTAGAGATAAGGATTACCTATTAGTAGTTGAATTAAAAATAATCAAGTGGTCATCTTCTCTAATAATGGGTTATGGATAAGTGTTCTCCAATTAGTGCATATCCACAAATTATATTACAAAGTAATATTACAAGTGCATTTAGGGCGGAGGGGGTATTAGTGGATTTAATAACACATACACTTTTTTATGGTCTAAGATTATGAATTAGATAATATTATCAATTTTTATCCATATGTATATTTTACCATTTTGATCCTTTTGTCAAGTTGATCAATTTAACATGTATCTATGGAGACATTTTTAAATAAAAAATTATATTATGGGTGATTTTCCCATTATGATCCTCTCATAGAGCTAATAATTTTGACATACTACTCAAAACACCATTTACAATTTTTTGAAGGATTTTTTTATGTACATATTTTTGTGTTAGGAATGGTAGACAAAATATAATCCTCACAAGTTAAAACTAGTTTGGTTGGAAACGGTATATCATATATGTGACTCTCAATAAGTTTATTTTCCATAAGGAAATTGGTGAATAATATTATCCTCTTTACTTGATCAAATGAATGAAATGTAAAAAAACATTGTGATAAAGTTAGAGGTATCCTATGTCAATCTGTGTCTCCTAAATTTAAGTTTTAGTTTCAAGGATTCATAAAACCATTATAAATTTGGACTATCTTGGAGGATATTTTTAGGGAGAATATTAATATGCATTCATGTCAATTGGAAAATGAGATTGGCTATCTTATTCTAACAATTATCCCTGTATTGAGTATTTCATCACTCAAGTCAAGCAGTTGAGACTTTTAATTTTTGAGATAAATGTAACTAAGATTGAAAATCAAATAAATATGTGTGTTATATAAAAATTAGGTTGTATATATACAATATTAATGTCAAATCACTAAACACAACAAGGTTATCTAGTAAATTCATGTGGAAATAACTTTTCATAAGTTTTGTGACCAACTTCAGAGAAAATAGGGAAAACTAACTTTCATTTGTGACATTTGACCTAGAGGTATTAAGCATCAAGCATTATTTTTAAATGATAATAATTTAATCTCATAACCCAAATTTTAAAAATGTAAGGGCCATACCAAATTAAAATGGAAAGAAAATCCTACACCTAAGGATATTAAAATAACTTAGCAAAACTCTTCTACCCATCAAGATAAAGGCAAAGGGAAAGTAAATGAAACATTTGGCAAAGAAGGTTTCAAAATTTGTGATAAACTAGGCTCTGTTGAACAATGTTTCAAAAAAATCATACCTAGAATAAGATATGGAAAAAATACAATTTTTCCCCTCCAAGATAGGATCAAACCTTTCTATAATAATAATAGTCAAATCACCTATGTCTAAATGGATTTGGGATAATAAAATGACTCAACAAAACTCTTCCACCTATCAGGATAAAGGTAAATGTAAAATAAATGCAATGTTTGGCAAAGAAGGTTTCAAATTTTGTGATAAACTAGGCTATGTTGAACATTAGTGTTTCAAAAAAATCATACTTAGAATAAGATATGGAAAAACTACAATTTTGTCCCTCCAAGATAGGATCAAACCTTTCTATAGCAATAGTCAAATCACTAATATCAAAATGGATTTGGGATTTAATATCCTCTTACCATATGGAACCTTAAATATATATATATATATATATATATATATATATATATAGATATATATATATATATATATATATATATATATATTTCACACCCTTATTAAAATGTATAAAACTAAATTTTTTGTGGGTAACTCCAATCCTCTTGTTGTTGAGGGTGAATGATTTGTTGAGATGGAGAATGGAGTATTCAATAGATTTTTCCATGTTCCGTACTTGTATGTGAACCTCTAATCCATCTATTAGATCACACATTATAATGAAGTAGAATTGTTTATTATACACCTACTATTTTTTTCATTGAATATTATAAATACCAATATGTTATTAAAGGCATTGGAAAGGTTAATCATCAATTCATATTTTAAAATTTTAAAATTTTATGTTTCCTCAACCTTCACAAGAGAATATTGTGTAGGTAAATGACTCAAGTAAAATTTTCCATGATAATTTTTATTACCAAAACTATATTTCATTGTAAGACCTCACTAATAACCACATGGTTCTTCATTTTATTAAATTTTACTTCAAAGATAGAGTTTTTCCAAGTTATGCACTTGGAAAATAGCACAAATATCTATTTGCTAAAAGTAAATCTTGGAGGGCTAGTGACTATACACACCCAAATTTTACATGGTTAAACTTTCAATAAACATATGATGATGATGAGAGTAACTCAAAATATAAATATTATTCTCATACCCATTTTTATTCCCATTTCTATTTTACTATTTTATAGACCTTCCCTAAGTGTTAAATTTAAAAAATATGAACTTAAACCTTTCAAAATCACATTTCATATGGTGCACAATAATTTTTTTTGTGTGGCTATGTTAACCACCTCATTGGTGGGAGATTCATTTAAATATCATGGTGATTGTGAAATCAATGCTTACATATAGTGGAAGTTTCATCATTATTCATGGGGTTATCTATGTAATTTCCATAGAATGTGTTTTGAAACCTATTGCATGTTCATATTTATATTTTTTATTATTCTTCACCTAATTAATAATTCATCACCCCATTTAAACCCCATTCAATATTTTCTAACTTAAAACTAATACAAGTGCACTCCCGGTAAATTATAGTGAACTCAAAATTATCCAAATTTCCCCATTCTTACAAAAAGGCCTATTCATGATGCAATCAATATTTAAAAGTTATGAGATTGTAATAGTGTCACATTGAAAAACTTTCATTAGATAAATAGAGTTTATTAAAGATAAAAATATATATATAGTCCATATTTTATCATTTTATTTAATCTCAATCATAGACCAATTACAATTTCCTTTCACCACCTCTAAATTAGAGTATAAAATCCATAAGTGAATAATTTTCACCTTGCCACTTATGAAATCCAACCACAACATTGTTTCATTTTTCCCCCATTCATTTCTTTAAATTTTATCATCCCATATCCTTCTTTATAAATAAAATTTATGGAATAATATTGATAAAAAATATATGAGGTAACAACCTAAAGATTTGGAGATTTATAGCTTCAATAAATAGACATCCAACCTATCATTTGCATTTATTATGTTGGGGTGTTTAATTTATTTTCTTACTTTACTTTATTTTTGTTAGACTAGATTTTACATGTTAAAATCTTGTTAGTAAATTTGAAAATAATAATAATAATAATAATAATAATAATCATCTACTTAAATAACTAACATTGAATTTCATTTAATCTATTACATTTCCCTTGCATGTCAAAATCTAAAAACACAAAAGAAAAACAAGACACAAAAACATCTAAATTAGATCATCCTATCTATGCATATTAAATTTAATAATATAAAGGTTTAGTTTTTCATTTTCAATACCTAGTCTCAGGTTCACATGCCATTTAATAAATTGTAAAAAAATAATCTTATCTCTACATTTAAAACACTCAAAATAGATATATTTCATTTTCATTTGCATATCAAATTAGGAAAATTAGAAATCATTCAAAAAAATAAATATCTTACATTCAGTCTCTATTTCTATATTTTAAATATTTTTCTTAAAATGTATAGATCATTTAAATTATTTGAATTGGACTCTATGGTTTTAGCCTCATCTAATTTTATTCAATTTTTGGATGAGACCAACCTGATCAAGTCAATCAAATCTTGAGAGTCATATAATTATATTTATACCCATTTGAAGAAATAAAATTTAACCATTAATTAAACTTTTTCTCTCTAGGAATTATTATATCCTAGGACCTTCATAGATAAATAGTTTACTATGCTAAATGAACAATTTAAAGTTGTCAAACAATATTGGTACAAATAATTCCACCCATTGGGAAACATAGTTCATAATCCTAGTAGGGTATCTCAACCAAATGAACTAGATCCTCTTATTCAATGAGCTCAACTTAATCATCTAGATCAATAATCTCATTGAACATCATTCAAATTTTTTTGTCTCAACTAACAATGAGAATTTGATTGAACAATGTGAAAGGCTTTTCCTTTTTAGTATTAAAATTTTGTTTTATTTTGTTTCATCCATATTTCTCCTATTCCATTTATTTTAAGGTCTCCATACACCCCACCAAATATGTCTGGTGAATATTTTAATATCCCCCTAGGCCTTTTAAAAACATAGTTCAAGCCCAAGATGAACCTTTCATGTCTAGTTGGGTTAAATTTGAAGACCAAAAAATTAAAAGGTTTGACAACCTATATCCATATTAGAATGCTTCCTCCTTCATCTCACACACCATATATCATGTGGTGACATAATATATATGATATTATTCAAGGATTGTAGAAATTATCTTGACTCAAATGATGATTTTTATTTTTGGGGGTGGTTTATACCCATATGTTTTAAATAGACCTAACATTAACCTATAAAATCCTAACTCAAAAATAATGGAAACATTTTATCCATATAATGAGAGCATTCAAACTATATAGAAAGGGATAGATATGTCTCAGTTACCTACCCCTCCCAATTCAAGTCTTTCTAGTTTGATGTCTACTAAGTAACTTAGGATGATTCCTCTTAAATGGTTAAATACAAATCAATTAAGTTTTGGTTACCATCCTATTCCATTAGATCCTCATAAAATGGAGGTATCTAAACCAACTAATATTCCCAATATAAATAATAACATTTCCACCTTTATGGGATGCATTTTTTACCTAAATAATGGTCAAGATTCATTTAAAACATGTCCTTTAAATCAAGGAATGACTCTTAGTGTTAATATCTAAAACCATTCCTATTTTATTCTAGCCCCATATACTCTACCTAAACATATTCAAAACCATAGCAATCCCTTCCTAGACATTCCTTTACCTTATAAAAATATGGGAGATTTACTCTCTTATAGTGCCTTTAATAATGGAGTTGTTATCACCCAAAATGTGCACCTATGTGTGAAGGGCTCTCATGCATGCTGGTACATGGCTCTTCCATTCCTAGTGCCTTAGAATTATTCATTGGAGAGAGATTAAATGTTTCATTATAATAATGGGATCATCCCCCAAGGTGTGGGACTATTGTACTCCTTGGGATGAACCTTTGAAGTAGGATAACTACCTTCTATCCTAGATGCACCTAGTTTAGGACCAACATGTAGACCTATAAAGAGTAGAATGAAACCTAGATCTAGTGTTAAATCTAAAATTAAAAAGGGGAAAAAGGGAAAGAAAAGTTAAGATGGTTTATGGAATGTAAAAGGTGATGCACCAAGAATCGAGCAAGCACCTCACCCACTTTATGACATAATAAGGATAATGAACTAGATATAAGATATTTAAACTATACACACTACATGATTTTTTCACATTGAGGTAAGGGAACATAATGTAGCATTAATAGGGATGATATATTCCCCATAGATAACACCTACATAGTGTAAAGTGGATTACACAATTTGATTAGTCAAGAATTAGTCAATAAATCAAAGAGAAATGGATAAAGAACTAAACAAATCAAGATAATCTATATATGTAAGGGTTGATAATGATAAAAAGATACAAATGAAAGAAATCAATCAACCATTACCTTCCCAAATGACTCTATTACTCAAAAGCAGATCCAAGTGTGTTCTCACCTTGATCTAGAGCTCTTGTCTTTGTCAACAATGGATTTTTTTCTCCTTCATTTCCTCAAGAACTCTATGCATAATCTAGTCTCAATGGAATAAATATCCAAGTTATTCTACCAAATTAAGCTTAAAAAAAATTAAATAACATAATAATCAAAACACAAATGACTTGTAGAGAGATTTTAGCATTATAAGTCTACATAATTTTATCTTTTTGAAATGATGTTCTATGCCCTCTTATTTATAGGTTTTCCAAATAGGATAGGATCACCCATGACCATCCTTCTCAAGATTGAGATGTGTGGCCATGAATTATCCTAATATTTTTAATTAAATATTTAAATATCCTGAAAATGATTTGGGTTGAAGAGGATTTAATTAGGCATGGGTAACATAATCATGATATTTTATGCATTTATGGCTTATGGATGCCACCCCAAGATCATACAATTATGATGATGTAGTTAAAATAATCAATTTATAATATTGAAATAATAAATATCCTCCATGGAAAATCCACTTAAGATATTGATTTGAATTGATTAGCCTTAAACAAGATTAATCAATATTTCTGTATTTTTTTGGAAATTGGCTCTCAATTAATCAAAATGGTCAGAAAGTCATATTATTGGGTTATAATTTGACTCAACAAGAATTGGAAGGTGATGTTAGATGAGTTAGAACCATAGTCCCATTTATGATGTTTTCAACATAAAATAACAAAGGTACATGATGTGTACTAATGAATTAGAAGAAAGGAGTGATCTAGAGCACATAAAGGCAAAATCATCATTTTGACTCAAAATGAATTCATCAAAGTTAGGAATCACATAAAATTAATTGCCTCATTTATGGATATATTGGCCTAAATCAGCACTTGTTTATGACAAGTTTGAACCATTTAACACATTTTTAGTGATTTTGGCCTAAATTATGTATTTGAGTGGAATTTGAGTAAGATTGACAATTTCAACACAAATAGTGTTAGGAATTGGATGTCTACATTTTACCCCTATTTAAGAAGGCATAGTGAGACATTTAGGTAAAGAAAAATCTTTTCAAATAAAATAGTTTTCAAGAATAAATGGAAATGACCCATGATTCCCCCTTGAGAGGACATACTAGGATGAAAGAGAAGAATGGGCTCTTGAAAAGAGAGACAAAATGAGAGCTTAACCCATAGAATAAATCACATCCATATGAGCTAATGTTTTCACATGTGGTTACCATCAATGATCACAATATAAATAGATGTATAATAGGCCCCAAGATAGGGGGAATGGGAAGGACTCAATCCAAACATATAAGTGACACACTTTGAACATACCCAATTTGAGAGTACAAGTTGTGTGCTTATGACATTGATCAATCATGAGATAAGTTGCACACTAAAACATTGCCATCATGGGTAATAGTGTGGAGAGATTAGAATTAGAGGAAAAGGAGAACATGGTCTCCATAAATATGATAATAAGAAGTGCCCCTATAGATCATATTTGATCATGATAATATATTTATGCCCTAGTAGGGCTAGTTTTGATCATTAATAAAGAATAAATAATGGTTTACCCCTATAGGTCTGATTTATATTTGTTAACTAGTTCAAATTTTATTCCTTAGCATGGGAAATTTAGAAATAAAAATAGCTCAAGGTTATAACCTAAAAACATAGATTAAAATGAGCAGGTGAAAACATAGATATGATGGTGCAATGTCTTAGAAAAATTCATAAAACACTAGGCATATGAGAATGCAAAAAGTGATGAAAGAGATGAAAAGAAAAATGAAGATGGATTATCTAACCCCAATAGAAATTGAGTACTACCTATATAGTCTAATAAGACCTCAAGATCATGTAGTTCTCCTAGGAAATGAGATAGAATAGAATGAGGGATGAAGGAAAATGACCAAAGATTCAATTAGACTCATGATGTATGAAAAGAGATGCATGCCTAAGCATTGAGTTAGGTGCTAAAACAATTGAGCCTAGTAGATGCATAGTGATCTTGAGACCTATTCATTGAAGTTGTGTTGACATTAACATTTAAATCTAGAGAACAATGTGCTTGTTATTGCAAGATAAATTAGGCATCATAAGTATGAATAAATCATAATTACATAGGATTGTAAATGCATGGAACCAATTTCATTGTGAATACCTATAACTAAGGATAATGGTAAACAATGACCAAAACTAGAGTTATAG
Source organism: Torreya grandis (assembly GCA_037957365.1). NCBI lineage: Eukaryota > Viridiplantae > Streptophyta > Pinopsida > Cupressales > Taxaceae > Torreya > Torreya grandis. Next base: position 1,474,302 of record JARHVA010002026.1, read on the forward strand.
CTATTTACATTTAAACAAAAAAATAAAAGAAAAAGAAAAAGATATACATAAATGAACCAAATGTAAAATCAAGATATGAATAATCAATATTTAAGTAGGAACAATAATGTATAAAAATGAAAATTAATAAAATATAAATGATGTAAGATCAAGATATAAATAATAAATATCTATGTGGACCATCAATATGTTCTTGAACATAAATTAGAAAAAAAATAAAACAAGAAAATAAAACACCAACAACAATAAAATAAATAAAAAGGTTTAAGAACAACTTAATAACATGAGATCAAGATATAAATAATCAAGATCCATGCGAATCACAAATATGTTCTTATACATAAAAGAGACAAGTAAAAATATATAGGGAAACACAATAAAAAAGTGAGATAGGAAGTAATAAAAATAGAAAAGGATAAGAAATAAATGAAGAGGCAATAAATAACAACAAAACACTAATAAAACTCAAATAAACACACATGAAAAAAAACCAAGTTAGTATAGTTTAAACATAATTATTCATGCACATGTGGTAGAGGTATTAATTTATACCACAATGTAGCAAAGAACAAGGACACAAAATTTGTTCTTTAATTAAAGAGGAACAAAGTAGAATAAATGGGGGAAGAGAAGAAAAGGAATGGGTTGGTCGAGCTGACTCCAAATGTAAAAGACAAGTGGATGCTACCTACATAGTTCCATGGATGCATGTTCCAAAATGAAATTAAATCCAAATTTAGTTCTCTAAATAAGTGGGTTAAAATAAATGATGATGATAAAAAAAACATATGAGTAATGTTGTAGAATAAAAAGGAAGACTTGACATATGTGATTGGTCTTACAAAACATCAAGTTGGTGGGATAAGATGACTTGCAAAATGGCAATCTAGTGGGACTTAATTTGTTTGAAAAATGGATATGGAATGACATGGTGGGATGAGATATGATAATATTTCAAAATGAAAAGTGCATGGGACAAAATGAATCACATATCAAAAATTTAGGAGGATAAAATTCTTGTAAAATGGCAAGAGCATGAGGATCAGAATGTAAAAAAGTGCAAGACAATGTTTCTATTCTTTTGGGAATCATTTTCTAATGTTTTTTGGATAAAATATGTATAAGGGGGAAAAAATAGTCAAGGAGATTCTTGTGCAAGACTAGAAGTTCCAATAAATATCTAAGTTGGATACAATAGCATATGCTCAAAAATAAATGAGAGCAAGGATCTTGAATAGGCAAAAAATGCCTACAAAGAGTATAAAATGTAATATAGAATAGTGTGAAACATGAAATCAATCTAAAGAACCATATGGTAGGTAGATCTAGATATGAAAAGGTGTTCTTATTCACTTGACTATAGAAAAAGATATAAAACAATATTTTGGTTAAACTGCTTTATAGAACTAGCATTGAAGGTGCCTCAAATATTGATGAGGCATAATCATGATCATAATTAGTCAAGGGAGAAAAGTTTTCAAGTTGTAATAAGCCCAAGACATACCAAAGAATGAGGTTCTCAATGAGAATAGTCTAAAGAATATGGTCTAATAGATGGATGGTCTAGGGTGGGATAAATAATGAGGTTCTCAAGGAGAATGGTCTAAAGAATATAGTTCTCAAAGATAATGACATAGGGTAGGATAAATGTGTTCAAAATACCAACGATTTAAAATATTTCTACTACCTAGAGTCATGAAATATGGTCTAGGGTAGTATAAAATGGTATGATAAAATTACTTCAGCACAAGTTACCCCCAAGTAAGGGGTCTTATAGACAATGGTTTATAGATTTTAATGTGTAGAACCTCTTAAGGTGTACAATGTTCATGGCTTTGTAAGTTCCTCGCCATTAGGTTAGCTAATTGATATACCCCTAATCCATAGTTTGTCATGATAATAAATGGTACCAACCAATTAGGTTGAAACTTAACTTTTTTATTGCATTTACTGTTTATGTTCTTTTGGTTCCTTTTTAGGAAAAAATCACCAATCTCAAACTCCTGAGGGAGAATGCACTTTTTTATCTTCTCTAAAATCTATTCTAATAGGCTTGCAAGTTTTATAAGGTAGGTAAATGCTTGCCATTAATAATTTTAAGTTCTTATAGCCTTAATACTCTATATTCCTTGTCATCTTCAATATGCTTCAATGATGGTAGTTTGATTTTAATCAAGATAATATATTTTATTCCATAAATAAGGGAGTATGGAGTGGCTCTTATTGGGGTTCAATGACTGGTTCTATAAGCCCAGAGGGTAGGAAAGATTTGCAAGTGCCAATTATGGTTAGCATCATTGATAATACTCTTTAAAATGGATACAATGGTCTTGTTTGATGCCTAAACTTTTCTATTTCCTTGAGGGTTATATGGAGTTTATTTCTTATGCTTAATATTGAATTTTTCATAAAGAGATTTTACATCTTGGTTTATAAAATATCTACCATTATTGGATATAAGGTGAGATAGGATGCCATATCAATAGATGATATGGTAATGGTTAAATTTGGATATCAAATTCTTGGTGACATATGTGAGAGGGATGGCCTCAATCCACTTATTAAAATAATCAATATTAGTTAGGATATGCTTATGGACATCTAAAGATGTTGTGCTTATTTTCTTGATGAGATTGAGGCCCCATGTTGAGAATGGCTGTGGTATTTTGATTGACTGTAGTGGTAAATAAGGTGTGTGTATCAAATTTACATGTTGACAATAAGGAACATACTTTCTTATATAATTACAATCATATGTATCCATTTTTGGCCAATAATAACATGTTATGAGGAGCTTCTTTACTAAGACTACACCATTGGTGTGGGCCCCACACATTCCTTCATGAACCTCCCTTAGTGCTAGCTTAGATTCTCCCAAAGCTAAATAATAAAAAACATTCCATCATAGCCTTTATGATAAAGCATGTTTCCAAGGAGGGTATAACATGATAAATAGTGATGGGATAATGTATGATGACTATTGGATAGGTTGGCTGGGAAAATGTGGTCATGGAACTAGTTATAAAAGTCTTTGGACCATGGTAATTTAGGTGGAGGATTGGGACCAACAACGGTTCATATCCTTTTTAAATATGATATAATATGTGTAGGCTAAATATGGATTTTAATTAGAAACTCCTACTCTTTAGAACCACCATCAATTTGTATCATAGAACCAATCATTGCCATTGGGTCAGCTGATCTATTGTTGGCCCTTGAAATTTATTCAAATGATAGAGATTTAAAATGACCTTTGAGTTTATCAACAATTTACTTGTAAGGAATAAGCTTTTACTCTCTAGTTTGATATTGATTAGTGGTTGATTGATGATTAATTGGGAATCACTATAAACTTTTAATCTTTGAATATCCCACTATATATCAAGGTGAAACCCTATAATTAATGTCTCATATTTGGCCATATTTTTCATATAATGAAATTATATATGAAATGATTTTGGAATTAGACCCCCCTAGGGTGTAATCAATAATATTCCAGCTCTATATCCATGAGATGTAAGGATCCATCAAAATATAGCTTCCATTTTTCATGTTCCTACAATGCTTATTCTATTTCCATAATATAATCATCTCAAAAGTTGAATTTTAGTGGTTAAGTATCTATAATAGGGGCATCTACAAGTTGACCATAATAACCTACCCCTTAATTACTTTCTAATTCTAATACTCAATGTCAAATTCACTTAGTATCATAACCCATTTATCCATGTATCCTTAAAGATTTGCTTTGGGAAATAAGAATTTGAGAGTGTCTACCTTAGCGATGACAATAGTTTTGTTGTTTAGAAAATAATGTCATAATTTCTGGGTAGTAAATACCATATCTATATAGCCTTCTCAATAAGCATATAATTATATTCATAAGCCACTAGAGTGTAACTTAAGTAATATATTGCATGTTCTTTACCTTGATCATCATATTGGGCCTAAATTTCCCCCAGTGCATGCTCTATTACTGATATATAAAGAAGCAGTGGTCATCCAAGTGTTGGTAGTCTTAAGACTGGTAGATTGACCAAATATGTCTTGAGTTTTACAAATTCTAAGTAATAATATTCATCCCATTGAAATTTTATCCCTTTCTTTAAGATATGGGTAAATGGGTGGCGCTTATCTTCTAGTATAGATTGGATCTTTCTTTGTAGGCTTCATAGCTATTTAAGATTATTTGGTGGAGGCATTTACACAATGGCCTTGACCTTGGTAGGGTTAAATTTAATCCCTATTTATGATATAATAAAATCTATAAATTTCCTTGAAGTGACCCCAAAGACACACTTCTTAGGATTCAAGCGGACTTTATATTCATAGAGCCTCTCAATGATTCTTTATACAACATCAGGATGTCTAACTCATATTCTTGATTTTTCTAGTATATCATCAACATAGTCCTTAACAATATCATGCATCATGTCATGGAAGATGATAATCATGGCACATTGATAAATGGATCTAGTGTTGTTTAATCCAAATGACATGACTTAGTAACATAATTTTCCCTATGAAGTGGTGAATGGAGTCTTGTGTTGATCTTTTTGGGCTATCTTTATTTGATTGTATATATAAAATCCATCCATTAAGGATAGCATCTTATACCTATAAGTTGAACTAAAAATCATGTCAATATTAGGTAGAGGAAAATCATCTTTGGGGTACGCTTTGTTGATATCTTTAAAATCAGTACAAATACATATACTTGGGGTATTTTTATTCACTATGACTATGCTTTAGATCCATTCAGAGTAATCCAGTGGCCTAATAAAATGTACTCTTAACAACTTTTCTAATTCTACTTTAACCAATAGGGTGATGCATGGATGCATCTTCCTTAATTTATACATGACTATTTTAACATCAAGATGGATAACAAGGTGATGCATAACCAAATCTAGGCCCAAGCTTGGCATGTTAGAGTATGTATGCAAATATTTTAATATAATCCATTAAGAGGGATATAATTTCTTCATGTTATGCTTCAATAAGGGAAGCTCCAAGATAAATAATTTTGGGATCCTCATAAGTTCTCAGGTTTACTTTTGTTATGTTTTCCACAAGGAGTATGGATCCATATTATATAATTGTAGGAAAATTATGATTGTGATCATCTCCTTCTATTACATATTCTTGTTATTCCTCCCAAAGTTCTAGATAGTGTGACAAATCAAAATCTACCAGCTCAGGTAAAGGCCAAGTAGCAATAACCTCTTAAAACTCAAGAAAAAGATTCTAAAACATTTGTTGTTGTACTAAAGAGATTCTTATACTAGCTATAAAACTTGGGATAGATGGACCTTCTACATCTTTAAGGTATGAACAAACTTTTCCACCTAAGAGTGCCTAAAATAGGTTTTCACTCAAAGGCTTATTTTTTATTTACTTTTTACTTAATCGACAACTACCTCAAAGAGGTTTTCACTCCAATATATTTATGTTCCATATTTATTATAACCAATAAAGTTTGCCTACTATCCAAAGTAGATATAAGGATCTAATGAAAAATCAAAGCTTTGTTTGAGATCACTAATGGGAAATCCATCTTGTAGGCCCATGTATTGTGTGATTGATTCTTTATTTTGAAACTCATTAAGTTACACGACCAAATTTTATTAGACATAATCAATGAGTGAAACATGGAAAAAGTATATGTAATAATGAGGGTTTACTTTATGATGGGAAGCTCCAATAGTTAAGGTTAGAATGACATTATAATCAAATAGGCCTGTGTCAACAAGCTCATTAAAAAGGCTATAATGAGATGTTATGTCACTACCAAGAGTCTCATCAATAGTCAATTCTAAAGAATCACATCAAAATTTATGAGACCACCCTCAAATTGTATGAATTTGAGACCATGATTCAAATTAGGTACTCCAAATGATAAGGGTTATAGGATTCCTTGTGTTCATGGACCAAGGCCTTTTCCTATATAATCAAGATGATCAATGATCTGATTAGGGATAGGATACTTTGGATTCTAAAATAAATTAGTAAGGTCTTCATGATATAACTAGTTTCCATTGATAAAAGCCTCTCAATCTTTCTTTGGTGTAATAATAGCTACAAAAATAACAGGTGGCTTTTGCTATTTTTTCTTCTATTGCCAAATCATTATGGGTCTATTAGGATTATTTGAAGGTTTACTATTACCAATTGCTTTTGGATTTTTAGGTAAATTTTTAATATGTAAGGTATCCTTAAAACTATACATGTAAACTACCACATCTTTAATAACAACTTGCTTCATAAGAGATATGAGAATTGGATCAGCCAAAGTAGAAGCAAGATCACTAGGGTTGATATAGTTAGATGGAGGTAGATGTGAAACTATAGCCTTGTTCTTCTTCACAATAAATTTAGAACTGGGATAATAGTTATGATTGAAAAATTAGGCCTCAATATGTTTTCAATACTCATAAAGCTATTGATCAATAGGAATAGTAACCTCAATCCCATCATGGGGAAACTTAAGGCACTGATATAGGGTGGAGGGAACATCTCATACTTCATGGATTCAAGGATGACTAAGAAGTATGTTATAAGGAAATTTAATGTCCATAATATGAAGTGATGTATGATTTGAAATGGACCCAACAATGATTGGTAACCAAATATGACTAGTAGACTCCCTTTTAGCATTGTCATAAGCCTTGATGGTAATCATCTCTAGTTGATTGTCTTTTACAATGTAACCCAATCATTGTACCAACTTAAGAGATATGATGTTCATACCCAAACCACTATCTATAATAACCTACTTGATTTTATGATTTTCAATGATTAATTCAATGTATAATGGGTTATTATGGCTTGGTCCAAGTGTATACATGTCTTTTTAATCAAATATTACTAGGAAAAATGAAGACAAATGTCCCACTAGGTTTTGAAACTATTCAAGATTTATATCATCAAGAACAATGGATTTTTGTAAAAGATTATTTAGGATAGTTATTTAAACTTTAAATATCTATAAGATATCTAAAATGGAAATATGTGTAGGGGATTTGCTTAATTGGTATGATAAACTATAAATCTTTTCAACATTGGGGTGAGATGGCTTAGCTTTGGTTGGGATAGTAGTCAGTCTTGGATCCATTGGCGTAATGTTCACATTGGTTTCTATGGATGAAGTAGGCAAAGGACCTTGGAGATAATTCATGAGCATCTAGTTACAACTACATAACCTAGAGGTATAATGGAGGTAATATAATTAAAATATGAAGTAAAAGGGCCTTGGAGGGTGACTCATGGGCATCTACTTGTATTTATGCAATTTCAAATCAGAAAGGAACCATAATAATTAGAATAAGGGTGTTGACCAGAAATAGTAACCTATGTGAATGGAGTCACAATAGAAATGTGTGAATTTAGCATGGTATTACTAGAGAGAGAGAGAGGGTGTTGACCCTATAATGATGGGTTTCATACTACAAGTAACATGAGATTGTTCAAGTGGCTTAACAGTAATAGTGGAAATATGGGTTGTAGAAATGCATCCCATGGTATTTTAATAGTCGTAAAGCATGGTTTTGTAACAAAAATTATTAGTATGGGTATTATGATCATGATTATACTCATGATGATTATAATTTTGACACTAATTCTATTTTTTATTATACATCTATCCTTGGTTTTTTTTATTCCTTGGTGGTAGTTAAATATGTCAAGGAAAGGGGTCCTTTTAGATTCCCATATCTTGATTTTTATCCTAATTAGTGGCTAGTTTAATTTCAACTTCACCATTCTCAATGATATCTTCAATAATATGTTACAATTGGATTCAATTATAATCACCATAACCAACAACATGTTGAAAATTTGACCATTCATTCTCTTTGTGTCAATCTAGTTTTAGTTGATCTTAAAGAAATGGCCTTGGTACTGGCCATACAATCAAGTTAGCTACTATGAGATTTTGGAATAATATTTAAATTGGTTGTCATAATTTAATAAAGACTCTAAAACCACCATGGTCTGATCTTTTTGGAGGCTATTTCTTTAAATTATATAGTGGATTAGGGGGAGATAATCTTACATTTGGGGCCAACATAGCTTGTACTATTTATTCATGCCTTATTTCAGTCACCCCATTTCCAACCATGTTCTTATTATATCAAATCCTTTAGGCTTATCTTGTGAAATTATCTAACTATAATATGGAGTCTAATTTTATGTTTGACCCTATGCAAATATCTTAATAAGGCCATTGGTAATAAGAGCCTTCTCAATCTGTATACCCTTGTTTATGATCTCCTCAAATGAGTTAGCATGTGCTAGACATATATTGTGCATGACATCAGGATGTAAGTTCTATGAAAATATATCTGCAAACTATTTGTTTGTAAACTATGTTGAAAGTCACCTACTAATGCTCTCCATCTTTGTAAATATGTAGTGAAGATTTCTCCATCTGATTGTTTGGCTTTGCACAAGTCATCAATGATCAATTAATGCTTTATGTTATATGAGAAATGGTTGATGAAGTTTTTAGATAAGTCTTTCCAATTCATAATTGATCCCTTTGGTAATTTAAGTAGCCAATATAAATATTTTCCTACTAAACTTCACAAAAACAAGTAAAGTAAGAACATGCTATTGTAAGCAACCTTCTGCCATAATACAAAAAATCCTAGATCTGTTCATGTGGGTCACCATTTCCTTTATATTTATCAAATTTGGGTGCCTCAAAATGAGGTGGTAAGTGGACTTAGAGAATTATTAAATCAAATGGATATGTACATATCTCATCAAATTTATACTTTTTATTCCTGTTTATAGTCTCCAAAGATGACACAATCTCCTTCATGGAGTTCCACTCTTGTATGTTTAGTGTATTATTGGGTGGAACATAATTATGTCAGGGTAGAATGTGCCTTTATTGCTACTATTGGGGTGGAATGTGCCCATGTTGTTATTTTTGGGGTTGAATGTGCCCCTATTATTGCATGGATTTGTGAGTGATGTACACCTTATGTTCCTTTACTTGGGTTTGATTTGCTCCTAAATTCGATTAAATAGTCTATTATTCCTCAAAATCTATTTCCTTGAACTATATGTATTCTATTGATTTTGGGGAGTCTTTGGTCTATTTACCAATTTTTGTGTTTGTTGAGATGAACTACCCAAATTGTCTTAAGGTATTTCCTCAATTTGATCTAAATTTTTGAGTATTTTCATTTTTAAAGTAACAAGATGTTCTTGATGGTTAAATAATGTGTCTTTTATGTCTAATTTTTTTTTCACAACCTCTTGTGTCTTGTTCTATTCATTTGAGAGACCTTGATCAATTGTTGAGTTATCAATCAATGTTTGTTGTGTAGGTTCAATCACATTTATTTATTATTTATAAGCATCATTGTGGATTTAAGTAGCAACTAGAGAGGTTGTTAAGTCTGTGATAAATTTATTAGCATACTATTGACTTACTTTCTTAATCTTGTTAACAAGATCTTATTTAGTTGGTTTTGAATCTATATGTATTTCCTTACCATTCTTAGAGGAATAAGGTATGTTTGATTGTGAAAAAGCTTGATCTTTATATTTTTTTATCCTTCTATAACTAAGATGTCCAATTGATCCATAATAAAATTTGAGGGTGGTCTAGCACCAGATTCTATCAACCTAAGGAATGCTTCATCTTGGTTCTCCTAATATTTAGTATAATATGCTTTAGATCCTACATTTATAGGAATGTCCTCAAAGATAATGGAATTATCTTATCCATCATAAAAATAATCATCCTCATGGCTAGCGCCATAAGGGACGCCACTATGAGTGAACCTTTGAGTCATGTCTAGAAAGGGTTGCTCTATATGTCAGACTAGATTTGGATAAATGTTTTAAACAAGGTATGGATTTTGATCCTTATTTCCAATGAATGACTAAGGTACCAAAGAAACTATAAAAGGAGGGTGTCATGGAACCACACATAATTAGAATAATGTGTTCACAAAATTACTCAACCTTAGGTAGGGTTGAAATCATATGAATTAGAAGAGGGTATGATAGCTTGAAAACCCTAGAGTATCACTAGTAAACTAAAATGTAGACTTTTGAGATACATCAATTTCATAAAAGATAGTTCAACTTTGATGAGTTGATACTAGAAAACTAGAATAAATCCATTAAAAGTAGGAAGGTGACTATACAAACTAAGAAACTCATGATTTGGACACATGCAAGAATTCATAAGTATAAAACTAGAACTAAATCAATGGCATAACATTACCACATGTTAATAGTAATGGTAGTATAAAATGTGTTCTAGAACTTGGAGTGTGAGAGATGCACTTGATGACCGAAGTCCACAATGGTGAGATAGATGAAGATTATATAAATGGCCTTTAATCTAAATGGATAATTGAACTTAAGTTACCTCAAGTTAAGTGTATATGGTGAACCCAATTTAACACATCAACCTTATGAACTTAGAAAAGGGCAATTTCAAGTTTGAACTATAAATGAAGGGCTTAAGAAAATTTGTCAAGTGGTCTAGAATAAAATGGGTAACATAACTTCACAAAATAGATAAAATGACACAATGTTTAAGATGATAATTTGAAGAAGGAAAAAACTAATTTTTACTTGGATAGTGTAACACCTCCTTGTTCAAGAAATTTGTGGATAGTGTGTTTAGTTTTTGACATTTGTTCACAAGTAAGTTTGGACTAAAATCAAGACCAAGTAATCTAAGACTAAAATACAAATACAACTAAGTAATCATCCTAAATCTTATCAAGGTATGGAAAAGTGGGGTTCACTAAAACTATAAGTTTCACATGTTTCTAGATGGATCCCATGTGTACCAACTTTCACATTATACATATAAGATAAAAAACACATCAATTAGGTCCACATCAAATGTCTTGTTGTGAAAAGGTCTCGTCCTTTTCATAACCACTACATCCATCTCTTGCTTAGTGTAGTGTAATTTCCAAAATTATCATATGTCTTGGGCTTAGCCTCTACTAATGGAGATTGTTTAACCACTCAAACCACCATCTTGGTGAGGGGATCCCAATTTATATACCCCATATAGAGAGGAATTGAAGATGACATTGAGAGATGAAACTTTGGGTCAAATTTTCCCTATATAACTTATGGGAGGTGATGAAATCCCCCTCAGAAGACAAAATGCATGAAATGAAAAACTAAGTAAAAAGGCTTTATAGTTGTTTCTAGATCACCCAAGCCATGCAGATTTTAGGGAGATCCTTTACAATATTTTTTTTTATGTATTTAGACTAAGTCACAATTTTGCAACGAATATGGTAATTTTGATGCCACAATTTCCCTATAGGGGATGGAGGGAGAGCATACATACACAACTTCATTTTTGCACAAAAAAATATAACTAAGAAAATAATAAATAACTAGCATAAAACAAAAACTTGAAAGTGAGTTTAATTTTAAATCACTAAAATGAAATATTTAGTGGTGTTCTTTGGCCCTTTGGGCTTAAGTTACAAAGCTTTGAAATAAAAACTACAAAATGATTCAAGTAAATACCCTATATTTTCCTTTAAACACCAAATATAAATTCCTAATTATTTTTAAGCATCCAAAAGAGGTTTAATAAGACTTAATTAAGCATGATTTGATCACTTTCCAAGTAGTTCTTGCAAGAAAATTATTAGAATGTTGTTTAGACTTAAGATATTTTATAAATGAGACAAGGCACTTTGGTTTAAGTGCTCTCAGGTTTGTGTTTTGGAAAACATAGTGACCATTGGTGGTCACCTCTGACCATCACTAGTTCTTATAGACTCTTGGTGGTTGAGTTTTAACCATGGGCAGTCAAAACTTAATCATCAATGGTTACCTATCAACCTGAAGACATCAATATTCTTGTCAAAAAGCACTTATTAGCTATTAGAAAAAAAATTGAGAGAAAATATTTCAAATAACTAAATAAAACTAGACTAGATACTTAAATTTCAATTTTAACTAATAAAAACTTGAATTTTCTCAAAAAATGCTTAAGAAAAAAATTTCAATAAAACTTCACTTAAACCTTAGATAGTATAAAAATTCCATAAGCAACCTTCTAGATCATGTTTAGGTTTAGAATAGAGAATTAAAGCATGTAATTTTTTAGAAAAAACTTGAATGAATGCTCAAAATTTAAAAAAAAAAAAAAACATATTTTTCATGCTACCCAACCATCAATGCTCAGAAGAACTATCGATAGTCACTCAAAACCATTGATGATCACTGTGTAACCTATAAGTTTTAAAAAACATGAGAAAATAAGCATAAATTTTTTGTTAAAGTATTTTTTAATGACTAAAATAGAATTCTAAAAATGCCAAGGTGTCTTCCTTGCAAAAGAGGGATGCGTGAGGTCCCATAAGGCATGCCAAAATGTAGAGTGGATTATGAAATTTCATTAGTCAAGCATTAATCAATAAATCAAAGAGAAATGAATAAATAACTAAGCAAATCAATCCAATATATTCATGTGGTGTTTCTAATGATAACAAGATAAAAATGAAATAAATCAATCAACTATTACCTTCCCAAATGATTCCATTACTCAAAAGTGGCTCCAAGCATGTTCTCCCCTTGATCTAGAGTTCTAGTATTTGTCAATAATGGATTCTTTGCTCCTCCATTGCCTCAAGAAGAATGTGTATAACCTAGGCTTACTAGAAGAAATCTATAATCTATCCTATCCAATGAAGCTTTCAAATAACACAAAGTATCAACACAAGGATGTGGAGATAATTCTACATTATAACTCTCAATTTTTAGCTTTTTGAAATGATGTTCTATGCCATCTTATTTATAGATTTTCCTAATAGGATAGGATCACCCATGACCATCCATCTTAATATTGAGATGTTTGGCCATGAATTATCCTAATATTTTTAATTAAATCTATGATTATCCTTATAATGATTTGGGGAGAAAGGGCATTAATTAGGCATGGGTAACATAATCATGATATTTTATGCATTTATGGCTTATGGATACCACCTCATAGATCATGCCATTATTATGATGAAATTAATAGGAATAAGTTTCCAATAGTAAAATAATCAATAACCTTCATGGAAAATTCACATAAGCTTTTGATTTGAATTAATTATCCTTGAACAAGATTAATCAATATTTGTATAATTCTTTAGAAATTAGCCCTCAATTAATCAAAATGGTTAGAAAGTCATATTAATGGGTCTTAATTAGACTCAAGAAGAATTTTAAGGTGATTTTAGATGCATTAGAACCATATTCCCATTTAGGACGTTGTCAGCACAAAATAACAAAGTTATGTGATGTGTATTAAGAAATTGGAAGAAAAGAGTGATCTAGAGCACAAAAAGGCAAAATCATTATTTTGACTCAAAATGAATTGATCAAAGATAAGAATCACATAAAATTCATTTTCCCATTTAGGAATACATTGGCCTAAATTGACACTTGTATATGACAAGTTTTAACCATTTAGCACATTTTTAGTGATTTTAACCTAAATTGTGCATTTGAGTGTAATTTGAGTAAGATTGACAATTTCAACACAAATGGTGGTAGGAATTGGATGTATAAAAGTAGAACCATGTATACATATCATGAAAACTATATAGGATTTTTATTTTATGCATATGTGTGAAGGGAGGATAGTAATTAGAGGGACAAACATCCACAAATAAAGATCAACAACTATGAATACACATAAAACACAGAGTGTGAAGAAATTAAATTAGTTATTATTAATCCTAAAGTCTAAGGTAATATTATAAACTTTAATTAGCAAATATTTGTTATAATATAAGAGGGATATTTATAGGTAAAATTGTGGTAAAATTATAGTGCTTAAAATATGTCAATCATTTTACAGTATATGTTAGGGTTTATATATCATAAGGTAAGGCCTTGTGTGATTAATTTTCCATTGGAAGTGGTAGGTAAGAACTTGAATTCATAATTGGTGTCTAAATCTTAATATTTATTAATAACATTAATGTATTTTCAATAGTCACTATAATCCATGATAATTTAACCTAGATCTGATAATTTGATCATGTAAGTGGCTAGGAGGTCACTCATGGATCCACGTGTGTATCTGAGAATGAAAGACATATACATAGTTAAGGGTGGCATGGGGTCATGATTTTATACTATAATGACCACCAAATATTTAATTTTGTTCTAATTCAATTCCCTTTATATCTAATCAAGTTCAACTACCATCCCTATTTATGGTTTCCACTTGTCTATCCACATGGACTAATTTGTTGACATGTGGGCATGTAGGTGTATCCTTATGTTATGGTTTATCATCCTATGTAAGTAGTGGAAATAAAACATTCCTATATTTTTTGGATAGGGTACACATTGAAATATATGCACTTCATTATTTTTAGTGTCCCATGTATATGCATACAGAATAGCTAAGTATATTTTATGCAGAGGGTGTACATTGGAGATTATGCAAAGAGCTGGCTTTGTAGTGAAACTACAAACCCATGAAGGGAAATGAGAGATATATTATATGGAAATGAATAACAACCCAAACTCCTTGTATGCCTTTTATCCTCTCATATCCTTCATTCTTTACACTTTCATCTAGAACTCACACCAGTTTGTGAATATAATGTTATGTAGTTGAGATCGTAGTTTACATTTTACAAGGGTTCAGATGTGAAAATTTGAAATTTAACATAAGGATTAATCATTTGAGTGTGAGGAAGTATTTTAATAAAATCACACAATAGTATCGTTTGAAGTTAGGGAGACTTACGTGTTCTAACTTACATTCCATACTAGTTTGACAAGAAGAGAATTCAATGTTATGTAAGTGCACAATTTTTTGTGTGGTATTTACAAGTTTAGCACCCACTGAAGGGGTGACTTGGAAAGTTAACACTTTTGGGGAACCTCTACAGGCCTCTTTCCTACTAAGTGGGAGTGTAACAACATTAAAATAATTTTTTGGGTACAAAATCACTTGGAGTCCCTTGCTCTTCTTTCTACTGACTGTGATTAGGAGCAAAAAGCCCACTTGATCTTATAAGTAGCTAATATACCTTCCAAAAAGAATGAAAAATCAAAAAACTATGTTGAAAAAATCTTAGAGGAATGACAAAACTAAGCTAATATAATTATGAGCAAGTGCTTGGAGGAAAAGAAATTACTAAAAAAAATGACATGTCCATGCAGAACCTAGGTAAATTAAAGCATCTAAAATAATATTTACAAGGGTGTTCATGATAATAAAATATAGTCTTGAGGTTAATCCCATTGATGGGTATAGGCAACACTTCTCTTCTTGGTCTTGCAAGATGGTATGCATTAGCTTGCTTGAAATTGGCTATAGTATATGTGTTTCTCCATATAGCATCAACCTTTGTATTCTTCCTAGCCTTTAATCTATCTAAATCCCACTTGAGTACCAAGTATCCTTTAATGAAGATTATATCAATAACACATCTATTGAATTTCCACTTGGTCTGCACTTATTGAATCTCTATAGTATGCATGGCTCATGCCCTGAGTTCTTTAAGCTCCATTAGTTAAGCCAACCTTATTGTCATGGGGTCATTGTAATTCAACTCTAAATGATGATATAGATCTAGTGAGGGTAATTCAAGAGATATGGGAAGCCTTACTTCCTTTCCATAGATCAACATGAAGGGTGAATACCCCATTACCCTTTTTAGAGTTATTCAATATGCCTAGAGGGTTGTCTTGAGATTGGCATGCTATGATCAATGATTATCTTCCATGGTTCACTTGATGATACATACCAATTTCTTGTTAGTTTATTCCACTAAACAATTATCTTAGGGGTAATAGTTTGAAGAGTTTCTCATATGGATGTTGTGTTTGACTCTCCATTTACTGATCTTGGTTCTGAGAAAGACCATCGCATTATTTGAGTTAACAGTGGTGAGGACACCAAATATTGTGATAATGCTTTCATATAAGTCCAATATGGAAACATCATTAGCTTATACGATCATTATTACCTCTATCCACATCTTGAAGTAGTTAGTTTCTATAAGGATCCATTTATGTCCATCACTTGATGGAAGATTTATCATGCTGATGAAGTCTAAACCCCATTATGTAAAGGGATGATCAACTTCTATTGGGTGTAGAGGTATGGATGCTAATTTTTGCTTTCCTATAAATAAGGTACACTTTTTGTATCCTTTTACTCATGTTGACACATATTTGAATAAATTTGGCCAATAATTTCAAACTCACATTAATTTCACTATAGTGGTATTCGATGGACAATGGCCTCTTGATGATCCATCATGGAACTCTTCTAGGATCATGTTCACCTGATCTTTCTCTACGAATTATAAGAGGATTCCATTGATGTCTATTTTAAAAAATACACTACTGATAATAACATAAGTAATTGATTATAATCTAAGTGTCTACACTTAAATTTATTCAAGCCCTATGTATATGCACCACTTTGAAAGAAAATCCTCATGTTCTTAGTCTAACTTGTTGGGGCACCTTGGTCTTCTAGTTGGTTCTCATGCAGTGCAATAATTATTAAGTCCTCATTATTCACATATATTGATATCTTATCGTAAATTCCCTTGCCTTGAACTGGTTTGGTGATTTAGATGTTAACTCCATATTCCATAACCTTTATGACCCAACTAGCTCTCTTCTCATTGAGGTCTTTATTGATTTAGAACTCATTTATATTTGAGTTCAAGATCATGAGTTGGATAATGTTATTAGAGAGCATATGCCTAAACTTCTTTATCACTCTTATTACCACAAAGGTATGCTTATATACAAATCTATAGCATAACTCATAATCCTTGAGCATCTAAATAAAAAATGCAATACGTTGCTCTAGTTGATCAGTATTCTATTATTCAAGGATAGCCAATATGCTTTCAACTTTGACAAATACATAAAGGATGAAATATTTGTTATAATCTAGGTTTATCAATGTAAGAGCCTCTATGATAGCCTCAAAACATTTTTTTCCTTCTTGAATCTAGTTGGATGCAGTGCTCTTCTTGAGCATTATTGTGAGGGCCTTAACTAGAGTTATGAAACTTGAAACAAACCTTTTGACAAATTTTATCTTTCCCAAGAAGGTTTGGAGACCCTTATATTGATCTAGAAGAGGGAGTGATAGAATGGACTTGACTCATTCAGGATCAATTTTGAGTCCTTATTTAGAGATGATGTGTCTTAAAATTTTACCTTCATGTATTATGAATACACACTTATTCAGGTTTAGAGAGATCTAAAACTCTTGATATTTTTCAAAGACTTACTCGGAGTGACCCAAATGATCCACTTCATGCTTTAAGAAATTTTTTATGTCAACAAGGTAAACCAAAATGATGTTATTGAGGATTCCATTAAATGCCATATCTATGGACCTATGGAAAAAATCTCCTACATTTGTCAAAACAAAGGTCATCCTTTGGTATGTGAAGGTACACCACTTAATGGTGAATTCAGTTTTGAATTGATCCCACTCTTGTACAAGCACCTAGTTATAGCCTCAATAATTATTGAAGAGTGAAAACCTTTCCACACATATGACAATTTGTATAATTTTCTCCATTGGTGGAAGGGGGTTGTGGTCTTTAAGGGAGGCATTGTTCAGGTCTCTAAAGTTTATGCACAAGAGGATATCTCCATTCCTATTATCTACTGGGACTAGATTGGACACCCATGAGTAATGTTTGATTGGAAATATTATGTTTTCATCAATGATATTTGAGATTTACTTACTCATTAAGATAATTTTTTTAGATTAACTAGCTTTTTCTTCTTCTTGAATGTCATGGTATTGGGTTCAAGCTCAATCGTATGATGGAATAAGCCTGGATTAAAGCCTTTGAGGCATTTATTGCTCCATAAAAATATGATAGCATACCTTTTCCTTAGCTCAATGAATTCTTTGAATTTAGATGGTGAGTATACCTTATAGGCTTTCAAGAGCTTGTCATCATAGATTGACACTAGCTTGAATATTTATTCCTTCACTATCATGTTTTTCCTCTTACCTTTGAACTAATCATCAGAATTGAAGATACTTTCTAAGGTAAATAGCCACCTAAGTAGCTTGTTTTCCCTCAAATTAGTTATTTTTTCTTGATATTGAGCTCAAATTTGAGTTTGATTTTTGATGCAAAGCTTAGCACTATATTTTGTAAAGTTGATGATTTGTTAATCACTCTCAAACACTTGCAATTGTTTGGGCTGCTAGTCTAACTATGAGTCTTACAAGATAATCAAACTCATTCTTTATACTAAATAAGAGGTTATACTGTGCACCCATGGTTGTGATTCTATCATCATTATCATTATATGCCCTTGGTATGGAATGGATATTGAAAGCATTGAACTCTTAGATCATAAACATGTCCTATCTTTGTAAGCTCTTAACAAATTGTTTTTAGACATGTTGCATGCTCTGATCTAGTTTACAACTAGATCATTATCTTTGAAATAATGCATCACCTTGATCCCTTTTTTATGCACCAATTGTAGACCCTGGATCAGTTCCTCGCACTGAACAATATTTTTTGTGAAACCAAAATACAATCTAAGCACATGAAAATATTTCTCCTTTTGAGGGGACACTATTATAATACTAGCCCCTACACCATTTTTACTTCAAGATCCTTAAATTAAAACTACCATATGCATTTAAAGTCTACTTTGACCTTTACAATGTTAGTCAATAATGTGTCTTCCTCTAGAATGTAATATGTGCCTAGTCGCATTTCCCTTGCATGGTTATATGGATCGCACTCATAATGCTCATATGCCCATTCATAAAGTAAGTCATATAGTAACTTTTCAAGGGGTGTGGGGTTTCATAAAGAATTTATTTCTCCTCTTAATTGAAAAAAGTGAAATTTGCATCAACTGGGCTAAGAGTGTATGGCTCTATGTGATTTTTTGTAATAGGCTTAGTCTTGATGGTCATCTTGGTCCCATATCTAGGTCTAGGTAACATGTGAGACTAATCTAAAGATATATATCTACCCAAATTTACAATGAAATATTGAGAGGAATACAAAAAACTAAGGGGGTAATCATTGACTATAATGTCCTATGAAATAGAAAGGCTTGCACATGCATACAGAGTGAGACTTATATCATTTACAATTCCCATAGTTTTGACCACTATCCTGTCGAATTGGATGACCCCTTTTGAGATGGAATAATATGATCTACCTATAAAATATGCTATTTTCTTTGGCATGATTGATTTTTTCATACTTGAACCTATCATACATTTATGTATTATATGCTTATTGATAATTAGGGAGATGTAAAATGGGGTGACTTTTTATTTCTATGCACTTATTCCCTAGGTTAGCATAGAATTGTGTGTGTAGTAGGCACATTATATGATCACTCATGAGGTTGGAATATTATTAGGGTATCCTAAATTAAATTCCTTTGGGAAATAATAAAAAGATAATCCCACATAGAAATGTTCAGTCCCATGTTCTTCATCTACTCAACTATGTTAAAAGGGATTTGAGTCCCATGTTCCTTTACAATTATAGTCTCTTCTCACAACTATGAATTAGTTTGGGGTTGGATTTATTTCTGTGTGTACTAAAATTTTCATAAGTGCTTTAACTTGGGTATTTTTTCACTAAACTTGGGGTGCAAAATTTGAAGGTGTTAAAGAAGGTTCCTCCAACATTTTTATTTTTTAAAATTTTGTGTTAAAAGCAATTGGGTTGTTTTTTGTGATTAGCACTTATGATTCACATAATTAAAGTCACCTTACTACTAGTTTAATAAGGTGGATCCATCTCACTCTTGTGCTTTCACCTACAGTTCATACCTTGGTTGATATGAAATAGATAAAGGCTCTTAAGGATGTGTTGTATTCTGTATCATAGGTGCCTCATTTTCTGCTCCATTCATGCACATGAATTTATTATGTGGTTTATCACTTAGATATCAATGTTCATAATCATATTACATGTCATTTTTCATAGGTACAAGATATCTATAATTATTTATAGTGTTAGTATTTTGGCACATAGAGTGGTTTATTATATGTGAGCTAGTTCTGAGGCTATATAACATGTTGGTAGGGAGGCCTATTTGATTGATGTTACTAGTTTAAGGGTTGATAAGGCCTAAAATGTTATGATTTATACATTATTAACACCAATAGATCATTCCAAAAGATATTTAATAAGGAATTGAACTTGTGAAGCTCACTCAAGGGTGTAGAAGTTGATGTAATTAGTAGGCTAGTAGTAATAGGAATGGGGGCCAGAGTTGGAGCAAGAGGAAGGGTAGATGGAATTGTACATGGGGAATCAAGATATAAGGGAATGAGGGGTATGGGTATAATTTTCATTTCTTTAATCAAGTAATTATATACATTCACAACTACCTTATAGGTATTTTTTAATATTATTCCTCCCATAGACTGAATCACTATGGCCATGTCATTGTTCAACACTCAAGAAATATAAGAATGAAGTGTTAGGATTTGGCTTATCATTAGTGGAATTCAATCCCTTGTCCTTTAGACTATAAATTTTAATTTGATCATTTGATCATGAGTATCCCTTGTAATGATCATGAGATTCTCCATTAATAACAAGTGGCCACTCTTTTCTTCAAACTACTTTAGTGCCACACCCAACTCATCCCAATTGTGAATAAAACTAGGTTACAAGATACACTACTATTAGAGTGTTCTCCCTTTCAAATAAGATTCAAGGAGTCACACTAAAATATTGTCATCAGTTATATTATGGTTAGAGAAAATGTTTTTTATGTCTATTATACTCTCTGTAGGCATAGTTGAAGTTTCTCCAATAAAGTAGGGGATGCTTTTAAGAGTAGTTATGCTAATATAATCATATTATGGAAGGACCATTGGGACACCTCCATTAAAAATAATAGAGGGTTGATTTATCTATGCAATCATGAAGGGAATAGGGAATAATATTCCTTTATGCATAGGGAATAGGATAAATAGAGGTGTATATTTAACTCTAGGAGAAGGTCATCTTATGTCACTTGCCCTCCTGATAGGAGACAAACAAAACTCTAACTCCCCTTCTTATAAAAACTATAGGTAGATCAATAAAATGAAAATTAGCAACTAGTGAATATGATATCATATATCTTTCAATATGGAGGTAAGGTTGATATTTATAAATCAATAATTCTTGGAGTCATCAGGAATTCTACAAAGTGTCTTCAACACTTCAATTGTTAGGAGTAGCACCAATCTCTCAGTCAGCTTTTAAACTTTATCCCACTAGACATGCCTAATTTTTTTATCACTTCAGATGTGTACTTGTGTGTGAATGGGTCTCACATGCATTGGCACATGAATCTTTCATGTCTAGTAACTTAGACTTACACACTAGAGAGAGATTTAGTGTTTCTTTATAATAATGGGATCATCCCCTAAGGTGTGGGTGTGGGACTCTTACACTCGTTGTGATGAACCTTTAGAGTATTCCAACTTCATTTTATCCTACATGCAATTGGTTTAATACCAACATGTAAACCTAAAAAGAGAAAAATGAAACCTACATCTAGTGATACACCTAAACATGACAAGGCAAAAAGGGAGAGAAAAGGTAAGAGGGTTGTTTGAATGTAAAAGGTGATGCAGCAAGAATAAAGTGAGCACCTCAACCACTTAACAACATAATAAGACTAACAACCATCTTCAAACTGAGTGTGATGCATAAGTGTTTCACATGGAGGTAATGTAACACAACATAGCATTAAGAGGAATGATGGATGGCCAATAGATAATGCCTACATATACCCATATATACACAACATGAGACATGCAAATAATTTTAGTTATATGCATAGGTAGGAAAGGAGGATGGTAATGAGAGGGACAAACCTCCATAGATATATATAAATAACCATCAATGCCCACAAAACATAGAGCATGAAGAAAGTAAATAAATTATTATTAATCCCAAGGTCTAAGGAAATATTGCAAACTTGAATAGACAAGCTTTGTTATACTAGGAGACAGATATTTAAAGGAAACTTTTTTGTAGCATTACAGTGATCAAAAGACATCAACCATTTTATAATAGAAATTAGGTTTTATATAGAATAAGGAAAGACCTTATGTGATTAATTCACCATTAGAGGTGGTAGGTAGGAATTTAAATTCATAAGACACATTAAGATCTCAAGGTTGATTAAGAACATCAATATATATTTGATAACCACTATAATCCATGCTTATTTAACCTAGATCTGATAATTTGATCATGGAAGTAGTTAGAAGGTCACTCATAGATCTATGTGTTTGAGAATGAAGGATGTCTAGGTAGCCAAGGGTGGCATAGGATCATGATATGACATTATGACATAAGCCCTATATTTAATTATATTATAATTTGGTTACCTTGATGTATAATTATGTTCAACTACCATCCCCATTTATGACTACCACCTACCAATCCACCTGGACTAGTTTGTTCATGTGTGGTCATGTAGGTATATCCTTAAGTTTTACCTCATCATCCTACATAAATAGTAGAAATGCAATGTGACTATCTTTTAGACATATGGTGTGCATTAAACTATATGTACTTCCTTCTTTTCAAAGTCCCATATAGATGCATACATAATAGTTAAGTACATTTTATGCAGAGGGTGCACATTATAGATTCCATAGAAGTTGCATAGTGTAGTTGCGAGCCTTTGAAGGGAATTAAGAGAGATATTAAACAAAAATACATAACATCATAAATTCCTTCTATGTCTAGTCACCTCTCATGGCCTTTCTATTATGTGCCTTCATCTAGAACTTGCATTGTTATGTGAGGAGAATATTGTGGAGTTGAGATTGTAGTTTACATTTTACAAGGGTGTAGATGTGAAACTCTATAATTTGGCATGGAGATTCACCAATTGAGTGTGAGGAATCATTTATATAAGATAAAAAAAGAATATTTTATGATCTTTAGTGTAATATTTATGATTTTAAACTAGTCCTTATGCACTTCTCTTTCACTATTTGAAGTAAGGGAGACTCATGTACTTTGACTTGCATGCTAATTTGATTTGTGAAGAGAATTTGATATTGTGAAAACACATAATTTTTTGTGTACTATTTATGAGTTTAGCACTTATTAAATATGTGACTTGGAAATTCAACATGTGTTATTTACATGACTTAACTCATGCTTATGAACCACCTCCCTTATCACCTCATAACCACATATCATTTTCTATGCCACCCTTATATGTCCCGCATACCCATGTTTTAACTAGTGAATTTCTTCCCCATGGTTTGTTATCCATGCACAAATTGAAATGCCTCCTATAAAATATTTTTACATCATAATATCAAATATTTATTAAATATACACATACATATAATTAATTTTTAGCTTATTATCCTCTAAATTAGACAACAAACTTCACCTCTAATGACTTATTCTGAAATGATTCTCTAAATTTCCCTTCCCCAAGATATTTGGGTAATTATTATATGGATTTTAGTGAAATTTTAACCTACATTAAATAAATTTATTATCCCCTTGACCACATCATTCTATGGGTTATATTTCCTTACCCATTTCTTGAAATCCTAATTTACAAGGAAGAGGGAAACTCAAACACCCATATTAAGGCTAATGTCATGACAATCAGATATTTGATCCTTTAGGATGGAGTATTAGCACCCAAAAATTATTTAATTTATCACTCTATATTGGTATTACCAACTTCTTAAGGCCTTTATTGACTCATTCAAATAGATCATAACTAAATATATTAAGGATTTTGACATGAACAAGCTACTTCAAATGGTAATTTGATAATTCATGCACATCAAACCAAAACCCAATGAATTTTTTTACCACCTCATAATAAGGTGGTGAAAATTAATCTAATATTCTATTAGTTTCCCCAATATAATCAAATATATTTATGTTATCTCTTCCTTCATTCCTTAAATCACAAAACTAGGTAAGACATTCATATATACATTTATAAATCATATGAGGAAGAATTATGGAGTGATACAAGAATATAACAAGTGGTTATAGATAGATGTCATATAACTTATGGTACTAATGGAATATTGACACCCCCAAATACAACAATGAGTGATATAAAATTAATAACCAAATAAATGAAGGTAATCAGGGACCTAAGGTTTTGAAATGTAATTGTAATGCCACCATGGATGGTGTTACCAATAAAACCAAGAAGAATAACATTGTAAATACTAACCAATGTCTAAAACATCAAAATAACAAATATTAACAATACTAGGAGTGATAATGATATAAAAACCAACCTCACACCTATTTTTTGTGTCATGGAATTTAATCATTCTGCTACCTCACAAGAACAAATATTATAACTTAAAAAAAGAAAAAACACATAGTATCATGGCCAACATTTTAACCAAAATCAACCTTACCATAACAATAACCAAAATCAAAATTTCATTAATGGATTTAATCAATAGAATCAAATCTAAAGGATGAGGGATTAAGATCCCAAAATCTATTATTTATTCTATGAAGTAATTCGTCATGATACTCATAGTTGTAGGGATTATAATAGGTTTATTCAATGACTTGCCAGAGATCAAAAATAATTGTTCGTTAACATTCTTTTGGGAATCATTAATGTAAACTCCCAACCTTCCTAAATAAATCTTATGGTGCCTCAAAATACCAAAATACATATATACTATATCCATTTTCCTAATCCCCAACCCTAGCTAAACCACTACCAAAACTTTATCCTAAAAAATAACCTATACTAGTTATAACTCATTATGTAACATCAAACACAAACTCCCCCTTTAACAAATAGTATAGAGGTTAAAACTCAATGAATGTCCAAACCCATTAAAATTTATGATATTTTGATTGAACTCACAAATAATTTTTGTCATATCTTATTCAAGGACTTACTCAAAACCTCTCCTACCCATCCCTTATCACTCCTTTATTCCCTAGGTTTTGGTCATCTATCAAACATTTCCCCACCTCTTAAAACCCAAATCAATCACATTAACCTAGATATGTACCCTCATGGGAAAATTTTCAAGGATGCTTGATATTTATTTGATCTAAGATAATTAATTTATAATTTTGACATGGCTAGGAGGGGACATCTCACTTTATACTTACAAGTGTGGATTTTAAACAACTATGCAAAAAGGGTTATGTTTTATCATGCAGATATGGTTAATATATTCCCATTTTATTTTCTAAAATATTTATTTTATGCTAAAAATAATTATCAATTCACCTAAAACACCCTTCAAGACTATGATAGCCTCAAGTCTTCTTCTATTGGTACCATATTATATATTTAACTTTGGAATCCAAAACCACAGTCATATTTTTTTATGTCATATAAAAGGATACCAATTACAACATGATTTTGGGAAGTTGTGCATTTAGATAATGAATTCCATCCCTTCAACATTGTTTCAATAAGTGTTATTTTTACCCTTGGGAGGTATTCATTGTTTAAGGAGATCCCAAGCCATTTGACATACATTAAGCCAATATTAAGAGGAATCCAAGTCCCTACATTGACTATCGTATTCCTATAAACCAAGTAATAAACCTCTAAAATAAATAAAAAATAACCTATTATAATAGCTAAATGGGCGCAAGGTAAAACATAAAATTTTCAACCCCTCATTAAGTGTGGAGCCATATGAAAAATCAATCAAAACCATAGATAACATAATAAAAAAGAGTATTACCCCATAATGGTGATAGTTTTACTAATGAAATCAATGGATTATATTATCAATATCAAAGAGAAATATAAAACTATCATGCTTCTTTTTTAACTACATGAGGTACGTAACTATGATCTCCACAAACCTCTTAGTTTGTAAGCTTTAATTATTTAAATAAAACCCATGTATCTTTGTTGTATAAATCTCCAAGTATGAATAAATTTACTCTCAATATACTAATGATTATCTTCTTAAAATGATCAATGGGAACTTAATAATGATGGAATGAAATAGAATTTGGGCACTAGGGAAGGATTAATTTTCACCTCCCCTTATGGAAAAATCATGCCCTTTGGGTTCAAGCTAGATTTAGACTACACCAAAAATGGGTTTGATTATAAGGCCATATTTTTAGGTCTTCTAATTTCCAAGGGAATAGATGTTAAAAACCTCATAATCCTAGAAGATTCATAATTAATTGTTAATCACATTTCTAAAGTGTATGAAACCAAAGTTGAATACCTTTAGCTTTATAATAAGGTTATGAGTAAAATTGATAAATAGTTTGATTTCATTTAAATATAATAGACATGGATTAAAATAAACTCATTGATTTAATAGCCTCATCCTCTTCATAAATTTATCCTCATTATGAGATACCAAAATCCAAATTTATTATGTCTATGAGATTGGAGTTGCTTATCTAAAGGGGGCCAAGCGATGAAATACTTGCATATGTATAAATTTTAAATGAATATATTTCCATGGACATTATTGAGAGTAATGAGGATAATTTATAATTATTGAAAGAATATGATGACATACATAAAACATATTACATGAAGAGATTTTATCTCATTCCTCATCTCTTCCTACTTGGGTCTAAATATTATAATTCTTACTTTAAAATCAAGGATAATGATACTTCTATAGAAAATTATTATATATTCAAAGCAAATAATGAAATATCAAATCTTCTCCCCACCCTTTAATAATATAAATAGGGTAATTCATCTCTAATTAAGGACATTACAAACATTAAAGATTCTCTCTCTCTCTCTCTCTCTCTCTCTCTCTCTCTCTCTCTCTCTCTCTCTCTCTCTCTCTCTCTCTCTCTCTCTCTCTCTCTCTCTCTCTCTCTCTCTGAGATAAAGGACCGTTAAAAACTCTTCATTATTTTACCAATTTTTTAATTTAATAGGGTTTAATATATATAAAACATTGAAATATTATTCAAATCATAACATATGACATCCAAGAATAAATCTAAATGTAAATCAGAATTGATTGAAATTGATTGACAAGTGGCATATGTTAACTATAGTAAGTACAACCAATAATAAAATACTTAGCTATTTTGTTTTATAGTTGATTATAATAGGTGTTTGATATTAGAAAACATGATGAGATATGTATGTGACAAATTTGATCTAGGAATAGAGTCTAAAGATATATCTAGACAAGTCTAAGCTCCATGAACAGGTGCATAGTGTGGTCTTGTCCATCAAATATAGATTTTTCAACTATGAAAATGATAAAACTATGACTAATTTTTTGCATGCATATATGTTTACTAAAGGGGATAATATATTTAGATTTTTTTAATTATGCATATAAATATTTTCTTTCCTTCTCATTTCCTTAGAAACCCTAGGTGTAATTATGAGAGGTATAAAGTCACAAAATAAAGGGGAAGTTAATGGGTTGAGCTAACCCAAATCATCTTTGTTGATGATTTAACACTACCTACATATCTAAATGTGTCACTGAGGGAATAAATACACACATATTCCTTCCACTTAGTTTTATTATGTAATTATTATCCTTCACTATATGTATGTAGTTAGTAATTTGGATTTAATACCTAATAATGTTAATTCATGACTTGATTTGGAATGCATTAGAATTGACTTGAGACTAATAGTTATTTATATTGAATTTGGGAAGAATAGGGTATATTTTCTCAACATGTATTAGTTTATAAGTGAAAATATCTAAGGGTATCTAGTTTATAGTGAATGAATTTTGATTTATATTTATAGGAGTCTAATTGAATAATTTCATTTAGTTAATTTATAAATTGTGCATACCCATGTGAATATTTAAAAAAAATTAAGCTAGTCATTAAATGGCATGTGTACAAGGCTATATTAGTGGACAAGTCTAAGGTTTCAAAATTTGGAAGATAGTTGTTAAATGGTGTAGCGAAAAGGCCATGTTCGGTGGATAGTTTTGTGGCAATAGGCCTATCTACTTAATGGGGACTTGTCCCAAAAATTCAAGGATATTTATCTTAAGTCTTAGATTAGTCTAGAAGTAATATAAATAAAATTGATCCATGAATTAGTAATTCCCATGTAGAAGTGATGGAAAACATAGGTCTCAAGCCCATATATAGATAAATATCTAGAGGAATTGTGAATAAGAGTTACAGATTTTAGCATAATTACATTGGTCTAAGATATATCAAGAATTAACATTGTTAAGTACCTATGACTAGATTTAGGTCTATAAATGTTCCCCCTTTATTATTATAATGAAATCTATATAGTAAAGGAGAAAAATATACTTGAGTGTGTATAACACAATTTTTATTCTAATAGGAAAATCCATTTGTGTAGGGCACTCAATTTTAGCAAATACTACAACAGTACATGAATTATTCAATGTCCATATTTGAAATTTGAAATTCCAAACTTTTTAAATTTGATATTGAAAAGAGAGAAAGGATGTAATACACATATAAGGAGATGAAACTATTTTTCCATATAACTCATAAAATATGATTCTTCCCTATTGAACCATTTGGATAAATGTTCCCCCTTGTCAAAGAATTTGGATAGATGGTTCCTCATGTTAAAACATTAGTTAATTTGAGAGTGATCAAGTCTCAATTTTGAATAACTAATCAAGCACTTGATTTGGAAAGATGCATGCTTCAATTCTCATGAATGAGTATAAGTACCCAATATTCTAACCCAGAATAACATGGAACCACAATGGCTCATTAAAACATACATCAGCTATAATATAAGGTGGAATGACATAATGGGTTTGCTAGAGGTAATGCAAAGGTTACTGAGAGTCTCTAGCATCAAACATACATTACCCATAATCGAATGAACTAAAATACTACAAATGGATCTAGATTATATTTTTCATGATCAAAGAGAGAATGAATAATAATAATTATTCCATCATGATCGTAGTGCTAAAATATATTTGAAGTGAAATAAAAACCATTTTCCATTGAATTTGTAAACTTTATTGTAGTGTATATGTTTATGAACCAATATCATTCCTTTTAAAATTTAAAATGTATATATAAGCATGAACTATTATCATGCCTTTTGAATTCAGAAATGTGCATGTGCGTGCATGTATGCACACATGAACCAACATCATGCCCCCTAAATATATGCCAAATGATATATAATACCATGCATCTATATGATCAACTATAACTATATGTGAAATTAACAATTGTTTTGAAAATTCTCAAGCATATGTATCTTAGTCAAGGTAAATTTTAGTCTCTATTATTTATTAATTAAATAATATTTAGGTTTTAAAAATTGGCATTTAAATTTTTTTAGGGGTGGTGAGTAACTTGGATTCACCTAAGTTATATGGGTGTAAGTTTTCCAGTTCAGTTTGCCTACTATTTATAGCTAATTTCATACATATAAATATAGTTCACCACTCCATCAAAAGTAAATATGAGCTTATTCACTATTATATGTAAATAAACATCTGATCATATACTCATAATGATAACTTTTAATCGTAGTAAATGGATGAAGGAAGTGTTAGGTTATGGTTTAAAATGACAACATGCCAAGAAGTGACACCAAATCTATTGAATGATATCAATGCTATAGAATGATATAATTTTTTTCTCTTGATAATAATGTTTTTAAATGATGGCAACACTACCAAATGATATCAATACTATCCATTGATAGCAATTCCTTCACTTAACATCAATCTTTATCATTCAATAGTAATACTATTGAATGATAGTGTTACTACCAAGTGATAAAATTATTATTATTTGGTAGCATTATTGTGAAACAACAACAATACTATCAAATGATAACATTGTTTTCATTTGGCAATATTACTATAAAAGGATATATTTTTTTTCATTTTATA
Source organism: Torreya grandis (assembly GCA_037957365.1). Lineage (NCBI taxonomy): Eukaryota > Viridiplantae > Streptophyta > Pinopsida > Cupressales > Taxaceae > Torreya > Torreya grandis. The sequence continues at coordinate 1,504,168 of JARHVA010002026.1, forward strand.
GAATTATTGTTATAAATCATCATAGATATCATTACATATCATTTCTACCATTCACCATCAACTATTTCATTTAATAGTGAAGAGGTGTGATCCATATAAAAATGCACCATTTGTTTATAGTTTTTGTATAGTCACATACCCATATGGCTTCTACACCCTATTATGGTTCACTTGTCAATTCACATTCTCACCTAAACACTATCTGTTAATTTTCTCCAAACTTTTGAAACACATACTTATATATTCACACAAAAAATTCAATTTAATTTCTATATAAACCACTGAAATTTACCCTAATCTCAGTGTTTATGAATATATACTTAAGTCCATGTAAAGTAAGTGTATATTCATGTCATATAACCATATAATCTATATCAATTTTTTTGTATGAGTCTATCTCAACACACATTAAACCAATGCCCACACCGACATATACAAAAGTTCTAAAAGCTCACCTGAGTTGTAAAGGAATAATGGATCTAGGCTAGGGTTGTGTGAGTTACGTGAAATGAAATAGAAATGTCTAAGAGGAGTAGGATAAGGATATAACCATATAAATTATGGAAAACACACATAAATACTACTATATAATCACACAATGGATAAATATTTAAGATATTATGTTTATTAGAAAGACTATCCATTGCCTATAATTTCTTACACCACATTAGGTGTTCTCACTCTAAAATATAGATCTTACTCATAACTCATATCCATCCATAGTACAATATAATAGTAGTGTTCTAACTTAATTTATCTATTATGGATATCTATCTCTCACTTTCTATTATTTTACTCTTTATTTCTACTTTACCGACTAGCTTCTTTCTTGTTTAACTAACAACTTCTCCTCCTCTCTTCCCCTCTTATTTCTAGTGATCCTCTAATTTATCATTTTTAACTATTCTAATTTTATTTATTTTTTCCAATGATAATATACAATCATTTAAAATTATTTCTTTGGCCCATATTTAAATTTCTAAATTAGCTTGAGGCTAACTATGACATCATCCACCATCATAACTCTATGTCAAGATTTGTAGCCAGCCAACCCTCCTATCAATTTGCACTATAATTACCTCTATATTTATTGGGTCTACATGACTAATTATCCTTAGGTCCTACCACTTTTTCATGTATCACATGTTGGCATAGTCCTAATAACTGACACTAGATTTGACAAAAATTATGTTTATGGCATGCATGCAAGTTATGTGGTTTATATTACACATGCCTCTTGGTTAGTGGAATTAAATTCACTTGAAGTATGTAAGAACACACTTGTATGTCACTTAGATGATTTGGGGTCAACATCACCCCACATTGAATTGATTGTCCATCCTTAGATAATGATTCCTCCTACTTTCCTTGTGTAATAGAGTTTCCCTTAAAGCTTTGTCATAAATAACTCCTTCATCTAGGATTACATGGTTCTATAATCCTTTTCTATGTGACTCCTCTTAAGACTTTCTCCAATTATTTATTGACATATTTATGCACCTTCCTAAACTATCCTTGACCCTACCCTAGGGGTTTCTATCTCTAGCTCACATTCCAATCCTTTATATAATTTGATGCACCTTGAGACTAATGAATAGCTTGAGCCCTCATATATTGATGATGGGAATTTTTTAAGGTGTGTAGAAACACCTTGTCCTATACATTTTGAATTAAAAAATGGCCTTTAATTTAGTCAAGAATAAATTTAGTGGAGATATCTTCTCACATTTTTTGTTTCCTCAATCACCTAATGGATCATCCAATCATCATGGGAACCAGAGTACCTTATACTTACCTCATTATATTTTCTTCATAGTAGATTCCAAATTGGCCTCCACCACCTAGTAGGTTTTTTATGCCTCAAATAGATAAGATATTTAGGTCTAGATGAGTAAATTTCATCCCTCTAAGTATCATTATTTGTGAGTTATGTGTGTGAAATTGGAAATGAATCATGTCCATAAATCAATCCTAGATCAGATGGAATAGAGCACACCCACACTTTTGATTGGGGGCATATAATTGTTAAGTGAGAGCATGACAAATGTGAGGATTAGATATACCCTATTAGGGGATCACTTGTCACAACACATCATGCGAGATAGGGTTACAAAGACTATAGTATAACACAATTACATAACAACCCTAAAATATTCTTATGATTTGATATTTCACTAATCTTATAACAAGAAAAGTAAATCTAATCTAGTACACACCAAAGTTTATGGCACAAAGTGGGGGTCAGTAAAGCAAAGCAATGAGAAAATGTATAGGGAACTTTAAATAAAGTAAGTATGAGTAACACCCTAATACATGGAATATGAAAATCAATATTATTTGAGACAATACTTATGCTACTTCTATCTACTAAAATAGAGGAGAACAAAGTTCGAATATACTTACCTAAATGTAAACCTGTCAAGACTCAATCCCTCCCTTGGCAAAAGGGGATTTAAAAGAGATTTTTTTGGTTCATAAGGATTAATTTATTAGGCCAAAGCATCCAAGACCTATCCACAAGACTAGATTCTCTAAAATAAGAAACCTAAGCTAAGTTTCATCAAGTAGAATGGTGGAAGAGTAGATTGTGAAAAATCACAAGTGAATAATAATTCTTGATTGAATATATTTTATAATGATTGAAATGAATTTGTATTTTTAATATTATCTTACCCTAAAATCATTTAGTAATGTTAGCTATGTTAGGTCAACCTGATCGACCTAGCACATTTTTAGGCTAACTCACTAGGTCCATGTTAGGTCGGTCAGAAGGCTAACAAAAAAAAGAGAGAAAAGGGTCTACAAATTGTACTAGGTCAACTTAGTATGATAAATAGGTAAAAAGGGTACCAAGCAAGGAAATAAAGGATAAAAAGAGGAAAAATACTAGAAGATTGTGTAAAGGAAGAGAAACAACATAGGGAAAGGTTTTAGGAACTAGTTAGATTGGTAATAATATAGTAAAAAAGGAACAACAATTTTGGAAAGCACAAAAGGTCTACCCACACCTTTCTTCATACACCCCTTAGGGTGTGCACTCAGAGAGATTAAGTCTCAATGGGTTCTTTCAAGATGTAAAGCATTAGTAATAAATAAAATTTAAAATTATTATGTGTATACATATGCCCTACTTGAAGATCATCACATGCCACTAAGGTGTAACAAGGGATGGTGCTTTGAGGAAGATCATAGGGACACACCTAATGTTGATGATAAACTTTTTTTTATTATTTTAAAATCATAAAATAATTGAAATTAAATGACTGAAAGGGAAATTAATCTAAAAATTAAATAACTAAAAATTAAATTTTTTAGATTATGATAAAAGTAGTTTTTGAAGGGACCCTGAAACCCTTTAACAGAATCAAAAAAGATAAAACATTAACCACTAGTAGGAAAAGCAATCCTAAAACCTACTGAAGAGCAACATCAAAATCAGGTTTTATAGGGACCTGAAACCACAAACATAGTCCAATAAAAGTATCCAGGTTTTGTAAGGACCTAGAACCTCAAATAAAGTTTTAGACCAAGAATCAAGAAACAGGACCAAAAAAAAGAACCATTTACAACAACTAGCAATAAGGACCTAAACAGGAACAAAACCAACAAGGAAGACCCTATGCTTCTATTGCAATTCCATGATCATCTTAACAGCCTCCTTCCCAATCGTAGTAGTATCCTGGATGGAGTTAGCAGCTGAAGTAGTAGCAGCTTGCAAGGATTTCTTCCTCAAACTCTACCTTTTCCTCTTACATGGACCCTCCAAGGATATTGTTTCTTCATTTTCTTTTTTACCAAGCCTAGCTACAGTAGCACAGATGCTTGATTTTACCTACTCCATCTTTGTTCTACTTTCCTTGATGAGCATTCTAAGATTATGCTCATAATCTTTGATTTTTTTTGGATATCTCTCATTTGCACCTCCAAGTGGTTGATTATGGCCCAATCAACATCCTAATTGTTTGCATTGTTTCCACTTTCTTCTTCAACCCCATTTCATTATAGATCTAAGAATCAACATGGAGAATAGAGTCAGCCTTGAACTTGGCAGAATGTAGGAAGGAAAGCTTGGTTTCCCTCTATAGAGAGTCACAAATGTCTTATGCAATCTCATGTGGAGGGGAATCAACCTTTTCAATTTGTTCCTCCCTATCCATCAGTTCCTCCTCTCTAGTCTCAATAGGGTCTTCATGCTTAACATGGTCCTCCTTTTCTTGTCCCCCAGTCTCTATAGCAGGAGTAGAAGCCAAAACCATGTGATCTTCCTCTCTCATAGAAACTGGATCATCAGTTAAGATATCTTTGTCTTTAACACCTCCCCCAGACACAGTCTGATTACCCTCATTGTCAGAATTGCTCTGTTCAGAGTTTCCCTGAGTTGTATCCTCTTCATTCCCTTTCTCAAATTTTCCTTTAGTTTTAGGATATCCATCCAAATTGGACCTAAACTCCCCAACATCCATCCCTTTCTCTTCCTTTAGGATATCCTTCTCAGAGCTTTCAATACTCTGACTCAAAATCCTCTTCTACAATTTATTTTTCAGAACTAGAGGGTTTTGGTTTTACCTTTTCTATCCCTTTAATATTATCATCCTTCTTACACTTTTTGGACTGAGAACCCTTATGTTTGTCAGAAGAAGGAGTCAAAGCTATGGATTTATTTTTACAAAAACCCTCTATGAGAAGTATCAGACCTTTATGTAAAATGGGGCGAGACTCTCCTATGGGCATATAAGCTTTAAACAATGAAAAATGCAAATAGAAAGGGAAAGAAATTCTATCCTTATGCCTAAAGTGGTTGAGAAAAACAAAATGAAATTTGTGAACTCTTTTATTCCTACCATCAAGGATAAAGTACTCATGGATATAACATAACACATCTCACTAAATTCCTTTTGTCTATTCCACATCAAAGAAGTCTCCATTCTTTTCCAGTTGCTTCTCCTTTGCATCCATCTTCAAAACATTTTTATAGGCCGCATTGGAGATACTGGTCTATTTTGAGAACTTAATACCACCCATGGGAAGCCCCGTAACCTTAGCAATGAAGTCATCAGTAAGCTTCATAATGACTCTATGGAGAGTAACTCTATCATCAACCCAATTTTTAAAGAAGGTAGTAGTGACATGGGGTTTAAAGCCATGCAAACGCTCCAAATAACTGACCACCTTCCCTTTCTATAGAATCTTCCATATGTCCTATCTAGCCTTCTAGTCATCACATTTTTTGGGCTCTTGCTTCCACAGTTCACCCCTCATATTGCAAAGCAAATGAAAAACCAGAAGCACCCAAACATAGAAGGCAGAAAGTTTGAAATGGACCCAGTTATTTGTTACTTGAAATGGAATTCACCTTTTTGATGACACATACAATGACCACATTACATTCTCATTGATGTACCTCCTTAGGGAAGGTAATTTGACAGCTATAAGGCCACTCCACCAAATCATTAAATTGCTAATCCAAGCAAATCATTCCCACTTTGGAATGAATGGCATCATAATTAATAAGCACTTTAAGATCAACATGCTTATTTAATTCATCAAGCCACCTCACCTTATGCCCTATTTGAACATCATGATTGGCTATCCAGTCAGCAACCCCATTAGACTCTCGATATGTATGGAATATGACCACTTTTTCAAATTTTTTAATTAAGGCTTTGATTTCCATAACCATAGCCTCAATAGACCATGAGATTGAATTTTTACTATTTAGGGTGTTAATAATATTCAAAGAATCACCTTCCAACCATAATTTGGAATACCCCAAATCAACAGCTAATTTAATAGTGTAGAGGGCTTTAGTAGCTTCAACAATATGGCTATTCGAATTACCAATTGGGACAGTGATAACATCAATTACATTTCCCACATGATCTCTCAAGACCCCTCCACATCTTGCTCATCCCAGATCTCCCTTAACTGCTCCATCAAAGTTCCCTTTGATCCATCCATTATGAAGAACATACCATTTTATAATCAATCTTGGATTATTAGTTTTCAAATTAGACCCTTCAGATTGTAAAGGGTTATCAAATTGGAAGGTTTGATTAGAATCCCTCTAAGATTTAAAGTTCTCCTTGATGGCTCTAATGATATTCTTGACCAAGCACCCATCCTAAAATTTCTTTACTCCTAAATATTCTATTGTTTCTTTCTTTCCAAATACCCCACCAGAGATGAGGGAGAGTTAGTTTCCAAAGAAAATGAGCATTAGGATCCTTAGAGGGGCAGCACCAACTTTTAAAAGAGAGTTCCACATTGTTTTGATGGACCCATGTTATACCCCAAAAACTAAGAATCTCAGTCCAAACTTGCTAGGTGTAAGAACAATTCAAAAACATATGGTCTCTATCTTCAAGTCCATTTTTGCATAAAATACACATATTAACCACATTTATACCTCTTTTTTACAGATTGTCAAGGGTCAGAATTTTATTTTAAAGTAGAGTCCAAAAGAAGATATTAATTTTGGGGGTGAGCCCCTTAATCCAGGCATGAGACTAAAAAGGTTGATTACCCTTTTCCTTTGAAGCAAATATAGTAGAGATTTTAAATTGACCACTAGGGTCAGCATGCCAAATAATCTCATCCTCAAGATAAGGATAAAGAGAGACATCATTAAGAGATAATTGGATGTTACTGAAGCCTTGATCAACATCTATTAAATTCACCTAGGAATCATTCTACCAATAATGACTAACTAATATGCCATATGTATGCTTGGATTGGTTAACTAAATCCTTGTTATGAAAATCTCCAATCAAGGGATGATCCTTTCACCTGACATCATCCCAAAATTTCACCTTAAGCCCATTACCAATTTTCTAGGAACATCCTTTTCCTAGAGTTTTCTTGGTCCCTTGAATAGCCCCCATGTGGAAGAAGGATGAATAACATCAAGAGAAGATAAGAAATCAAGAAGGGATTTAGCATTAAAGAGGTACTTATGTTTCCATATGGTACTCCACTCTTTGTTGTCATGATAAACTCTCCAACCTAGTTTGGCTAAAAGAGCTTTGTTCATACTTTTGATTTTCCTAATTCCCAATCCCCCTTCACTGAGAGGTTTGCAAACATGATCCCAAGAAATTAAAGGCATTCTTCTTTTTTCCTCAGTACTAGTCCATAGAAAATTTCTTTGAATTTTTTCAATAGACTCAACAAATTTAATAGGAATTCTAAAGAGACTTAAATCATAAGTAGGTATGCTTTGAAGACAAGCTTTGAGAAGAGTTAACTTACTTGCCTGGCTTAAAAGATTTCCTTTTCATCCCACAAGTTTCTTGCTAAATTTGTTAATAAGATCTTCCTAGAATGCATCAGGGACTTTTAGGCTAAGAGGAAGACCCAAGTAAGAAGAGGGGAGAGATCCTATAGAACATCCAAGGATTTTAGCAATTTTATTTTGTCTCTGGATATGGGTGTTGATAAAGAACACAACACTTTTATTCCAATTAACAATTAACTAGAGGTAGAAGAATATAAGTTAATAGCTTGCTTCAAATTTCTAGCTTCCTTGACTTCAGCCTTACCCATAAAGATGGTGCCATCAACAAATTGTCCATGAGAACAAATTAGAGGATGGGAAGAAGGTTGTAATCCCTTAAATAAACCTCGATGGACCAAGTCCCCAATATATCTCCCCAAGCAATCAACCATAATAACAAAAAGGATGGGGGATAAAGGATCACCTTGTCTCAATCCCCTAGAGGGATAAAAGAAATGAGATGAGCTTCCACTAAACAGAACAACAATAAAGGAGGTAGAAATTAATTGATGAATAAGACCAACAACCTTTTTGTCAAAGCCAAAAGCTAATAGAATGTTTGAGAGAAGTGACCAATCAACTCTGTCATAGGCGTTAGCAATGTCAACTTTCATAATGAACCCCTGATTGTTAGAATAAGATAAGGAGTGAATATTCTCATGAGCAGAGATAATAGAGTTAAAGATTTGTATACCTAGGATGAAGCCATTTTATTGATCAACAATAATCAAAGGAATCACTTGGATAAGTCTGGAAGTAAGAACTTTCGAAATAATTTTAAAAAAATAATTACAAAGGCTGATCGGTTTAAACTGATCAGGAGAATCATCACCAATTTTCTTAGGAATCAGGGACAGAAAGGTGGAGTTGACTTCTTTAAGCATCTGTTTAGCTCCATAGAATTCCTTCACATCATCACATACATCTTTACCAACAAATTTCCAATGTTTTTGGAAGAAAAACATGGGGAATCCATCAGGACCAGGAGCTTTATCTCCTCCCAGAGAACAAACAACTTTGAAAATTTCATCATCCTTAGGAGTTGAGCTTAACATTTTATTTTGTTCCTTTGAAACCAGAGGAGGAATCACTCTAAGGATTTCAGCCTGACTATCCAAATTGATGCTAGGATCAACCTTCATTAGAGAAGAGAAAAAAGTCACCATTTCATCCATGATGGCCTTATCCTCTATAATCTTCAGGTCTCCCTTTTTTAGGTGTGATATGTGAATTTTGGCTCTATGCTTAAGAGTGGATAGATGGAAAAAAATTGTGTTTTTATCTCCTTCACTCAACCATAACAACCTTGATATTTATCTCCAGTGGATTTCTTCTCTAGTGATGATGTCATGATATTGAGCCAACTTTTCATTTTCTTCAATGAGGAGGTCAAGAGTATATCCTTCCTTCTGAATTTTTTCTTGTGTTTTTAGAATATCCTCCTTAATAGCAGTTTTGTTCTCAAAGATATTCCCAAAGATATTCTTATTCCATATTTTAACTTCCCTTTTAACATTTTTGAGCTTAGAAGCAACTCTAAAGAGGGTTGTGCCTTCAACATCAATACTCCACCATTCTTCCAATTTACTTTCAAACTATGGGTGTTGCATCCACATCTTCTCAAATCTAAAAGGAAAATTCTTCTTTAGACTAATCTTTGTAGCAGTGAAAATGAGGGGAAAATGATCCGATCCTATTTTCTGGAAGGCTTCAAACTTGTAAATGAATTATTTAGGCCAATTAGAGAAATAAGAGCATGATCAAGCATAGCCTAAATACATTCATTACCAACTCTCTTGTTACTCCAAGTAAACTGAATTCCATGGAGGTCCATATCCATTAAACCCTCTTTATTTATAAACTCCAGTAAATCCAATCTCCCTTCTAGCTAGGTAGCAGTACCTCCCATTTTCTCATGATCATAGAGAGGCACATTGAAGTCTCCCATTATAATCCATCATCTTGAATAGTCCTTACTTTTTTTATTGGAAACAGACTCCCAAACCTTTTTCCTTAAGTGCTTAATGTTGGGAGCGTAAATATTCACAATATACCAACCCTCCTTGTGGTCAACACTAGTAATTTTGGCTATCATAATATATTTACTAGCAATCATAATAGTTCCAGAATAATAACTCTTCTTCCATCACATTAGAGTTCTTTATAGAATAATTTTTAAAATCTTTAATCTATTCCGCTTTCTCTTTATTCATCTTAGTTTCTTGTAGCAAGTGAAAATCCAGCTTTTGTTCTCTAAAAAAATTCTTAACAATATCTAGTTTATGAATACTATTTATCCCCCTAATATTCCAAGTAATGATTTTCATATCTATTTTTTAGGGGTAAAATCCAGAATAGTTGCCTGCCTACCATCAACAATATTCTACATACTTTCTAACTCTCTAATTTTCTTAGTGGATCTTCTTCTAGGTTTGTCTGGGGAACCAACATCTGGTTTCACCTTAGAATGTTGTTTAGCTCTTTTTCCAAAATTATTCAGAGTAGAAGCAAGAGGTTTCACCTTAGTTTACTGATCTATTTTACTGCTTCTAGTTTTTACCCCCTTAGTATTGATCTTGTTTTTAGCCCCTTTTCTTTGGTTTAGTTTTTGCTTTGAGTTTTCTCCATTATCTTTCATAACTTCTAGGGGAGGAAGCTCATCCAAAGGAAAGTCATTATCAGCCTGAGATAACACCTAGATCTCCTTAGACTAAGAAAAAAGATCTCCCTCCTCTGAATTATTTCTAGCTTCAACCAAGAATTCACCTTCCTCTAGCACAATTTTGTCATCTACATCTCTCCATCGATCCTCTATCCTTTGATAGATAACGATTTATTTTGATAGATCTATCAGATCCTCTATTCTTTGTTCAGGTATTATGGTCTCTGATTGCAAACCATGTCCTTCTTTCTCAGAGTTTACTTTCTCAAAAGAAAGCTCTTTATCTGCCTCAACATGTAGAGTATTAAAATCTTTAAAAGAAGGCTCTTTATCTGCCTCAGCATGTGGATCTTTAGAATCTACATTATTCTTTTGTTCTTGTCGATGATCTTCTTTGGGTTTCCATACTTTCTTTTACTGGACCTTGGTCTTTTTCCCATCTAAAACACTACTAGGATGATTTTTACTATTGGAGGGACAATTTATAACCAAACGCCCCTATTTCTTACAAACATAGCAAGAGTTCGGTAAATCTTCAAAAAAAAAATCTTGAGTTTTTTTACCAAGCTTGGATATTAGTTCCACCCTTTCTGGGAGATGATTCAAGTCTGCCACTTTAACATAAAGTCTAGCACTTTGAAGTTTGGATCTAGAAGCTATAGCATTATCCAATGCCACAAGTTCACCAAAAGAACTAGCAATACCTTTAAAAATGTCCTCATGCCAAAATTCCAAAGGGAGACCAAGAAGTCTAGCCCAAATGGGAGTGGTTAAGAAAAAAGAATCTGAGAGATGCATGTTAGGCTTCCATTTTTTAATAGTGAGAGAGCATTTACCAAAAGACCACGGTCCTCCACTAAGAACCATATTCATGTCTTCCTTACAGTTGAAGATAAACGATAAGAAACCATTTGACATTGGTGTAATATCTACCTCTCCATGAATAACCCAGTTCCTTTTAACCATTTTTCTAAGAGATTCTAGATTTGGTCTTATGCCTAAAAATTTTCCCACTAGGGTGAATTCCATGGAAGACACAAAAAAATTGACTAAAGGATCTGGAATAAAAACTTGAAACTCACCTTTCTCCGAGTAAGACTTAGCAGTCACCTATGGGAAAAGAGATTTTCCAATAGGTTTCTTGCCAAACAGAGATGACCAAGTCCTTCATTTTAAGAACCCTACCTTCATCCCTTCTAAGGAATTTTCCTTGTTAGAAATAACATTATCTTTCTCCTTTTCGAGATCTTGCCCCACCACATGATCTAATGGGGGGACACATACCCTACAAAAAGGATTAGATATGCATGAAGACTTTCCATTATCCACATTGGCCAATTATTATGACCCAACAATCTTTTCAACACCCCATACAGTTCCTCCATGGTTTGTACCTCCTGCCAGATTCTCCCTGACTAGTTTCCACTTGCCTTAAATGTTATGCATACCTTGACTTACCTTTTATCATGGGATGGTTGTTTGTTACGTTATTATTTTTTATTATGTATGATGTAGAGATTGATTTTGACAAACACAAAAATACAAAACTAAAGATAAAAAACAAATAAATGCATGAAAATCCAAGATAGCTAGTGCTATGAGGATGGGATGTACTTGGGAAATTTGGCAAGCTGGGGTGATAGGTACTATGTTAGAAAAAATAACCAAGTCAAACAATAAGATTAAATTGGGTAACCAAAAATCCAAGGCTACTAAATACCTAAAAACTTAGACAAGTTATCCTAAAGTAAGAATGGCAAACTCAAAAAATCAAACCAAGGATACATGTCAAATAGGATGGAAAAACAAAATGAAAAAAATGGTAAATAGACTAACTAAGAAGACAAAAATGGTAAAATAACATTTATGAGTGAATAGTAATAATCCACATCGCAATTATAAATGGAAAAGGGATTCATAAAGTGGAAAAAACATTGTTGACTGAGTAGTAACAAACCACATCTCACTCAATAATGGTAAAAGAGTATGGACTCAGGTGTCCATAATAGTAAGATACTAAAAGCATGATAAAAGGGAAAAGAAAAGAAAAGTATGTTTAGTAAATATAAAGTTATGATGTAAAGAAATAAAGAAGAAATCCATAATTTATAAAACATGTTATTTTGCTCTAAGGATAGATAAAACTAAAATAAAATAGTGCTAGCATATTTTTAAGAGATGAAGAATAAAGAATTTATAGAAGAGGGAACATAGATTTAAAATCATAATTTTTCTATCAAAGGGGGAAAATGAAATGGGTGGAGGGGAGAATGAAGGAAAAATCAAGGTAGAGATAAATATTTATTGAATTCATGACACTCAAATTAGGTTTGTCAAAACAAGAGGAATTTCAACCTTAATAATAATGAAGAACTTATCTTAGTGAAACAAGTCTTAGGTAAATAAATGGAGTATATAGATCATCCCATGAAGGCTATATGCATGAAAAGTAAAATGGAATTACCTCCACGCGATGTGTTCCTCACTCTTTAAGACCTCTTACAGAGCTATCAATCCACTGCAAATATTGGGTACTTACATGAGAAAGAAGGTAGTACTATAGAGTTTGTTTAATTCCCCTATTCCAATATAATAGCCTATCATACTTCAAAGAACTTTGGCTTTGTGTAAATTTGACTATGAATTTTGGGATTTGATTGGAGATAGGATATGTTCATGTATTTTGGTGTAAATTTGACTTTTGAAATTTGTATGTTTCTTTTTAGATATCATTTATTTTTGTGTTCAAATGATTTGGATTTTAAATTTCTTTTGATGGCTTTTTCTATTCCTCCTCGATATGGATTTGGAAAACCAAACATGGGTGCTAAATATGACTTCCATTTGAAAACTTGGGACAAGGTGGCTAAGAGAGATAAACTTCAAAGGGTATGGGGTCTAAGAGTCTTGTAAATCAAGGTGAAATAAAAGTTTTATCTTGAATTTTACCTTGTTTTATCCAATGCAGAGATGAGAGAAATGAAAAATCAAGAGGAATGACACATGGAACAATTTGAATTGTGTCAATTTTTTAAAAATGTGAGAAAGGGTAAAAAAAAGGGATATAATGACAAAAAAGTGTGATTCCTTATCATAATAAAGAGGGAAATGGAGGAAAACATGCTAACATAAATTGCATGCAAATTCCATCTAGCAAAAGAAGAAAAATTAAATTTTAAGAATAAGGATCAAGAACATGAAAAGAATGGTAATTTTATAAAGAGGATTGGGTCCTATCCATGGTCTTACAAATCAAATCATAAAAGAGAGACCCATGAGGTTACTAATAATCAAGATAAAATCAAAAGTGAGGGAGCCTTTGTACAAACCACCTCATAAAGGAAAACCCAAAGGATGCCAAAACAACATTGGCAAGAAGCAAAATGAGAAATAAATGATAAAAATATGGTGGTTTTGTGAGGGATGTTAGGTCTTATGGTCTTACAAATCAAATCACAAAATAAAAACCCAAGGGGTACAAAAAATAAGAGAAAAAATAATAAAATAAAGAAGACTATGGTACATAAAAAAATTAAAAGACCAAAAGGGAGAACTAAAGGTCTGTGAAAAAAGGGTACTAGTCCAAAGGGAGAGACCCATGCTTAAGTAACCTAAAATAAGATGTTGTAAAGATATAAATATAAAACATGATAATAAGGAAATTTTTAAGCAAATTACTTTTTAAGGATTTGAGCATTGGTGGGCTCTTTGAAAACATGGCCTTCATTAGTTTGAAGATGATAAGTGCTTGGACCAAGAATGTCTTTAACTAAATATAAAACCCAACCATTTTGGGCATATTTTCCTTCTTTATCATGGGTATAATATAATTTAAGAATAATATTACCAATATTAAAAGTGCAAACTTTAACATGTATGTTATGTTGTTAGGTGATGCAAGCCTTGCATTGGTGGTTATGTTGTAATGTAGAAAGATGACATTCATCAAGAAGATCAAGGGCATGAAGGTGAGCTTCATGTAATTCTTCATCAGGAATAATGTTGTGAAGAGATATACATAGAGAGGTAAGCTCAACTTCTAATGGAAGGATTGAATTAGAACCATATACTAATGAAAATGGAGTTACCCCAATGGTAATACGTATGCTAGTCTGATAGTCCCAAAGTGTAGGGTAAAGATGAATATGCCAATCTATGTGGGTTTCACTAATTGTCTTTTGGAGAATTAAATTGAGAATTTTATTGGTGGCCTTAGCTTGACCATTTCATTTCAGATGATAAGGCATGGAAAACTTATGATTGATATTAAATTTGGTACAAATTTATTTAACATGTTTATTTTTGAAATTACCACCATTATTTGAAATGATGGTATAAGGAATGCCAAATCATCAAATAATTTATTTAATAATGAACTTGGATATAGTAAAACCAATAACATTAACAAGGGACATGGCTTCTACCCACATGGTAAAATATTCGGTAGTGGTGATGATAAAGACATGCCCATCTTGGGAGTGAAGAAGTTTACCAATGAAATCAAATCCCCATGTGGAAAGTGGTCAAGGATATTTGATAGTTTTAAGCTCGACAGGAGGTGAATGGATAAAATCATTATGAAGCTGACAAGGATTGCATTTCTTAAAAAATTCAATTACATATTTTCCAAGAGTAGGCCAAAAGTAACCCATATGTAGGCATTTGCATGTTGTATCATGTATACTATAGTGACCACAACAAATACCCCCATGTGCTTGCTCAAGAAGAGGAGGGTCCTCATCTTGCATAACACAATGGAGTAAGGTACCTTTAAAATCATGATAGTAAAGGATGTTATGTAAAAATACATACATGATAGTTTGTTTATGAATGCATGCCTTTTCATGATAATCTAGATGAGGAAGATAAGTTTGATGTTCTAAGTATTTAATAATATCTTGATACTAAGGGCTTTGTCAAATTGTCATAGCCTCAATGTGATAGGTAAGTGAATTAGGTGGTTAGATAGATGATGGATAATTTTTTATTTATATAATAAAGGAAGGATCAGGAATAACTTGATGAGGATGAAAGAGAAAAGATAAAGAGTTAAGAGAATCAACAATAGAATTTTGGTCTCAAAGAATAGGCTCGATAGTGAAAGAGATAAATTCCTTAGCAAGAGTGGTTGTAATTTAGTGATAAGTAATGATGTTCTAACTTTTACATTGATAATCACCATTAACTTGATGACAAATGAGTTGAGAATCTCCTAAATCATGAATATATTGGATATCTAGATCAATATTAGCCCTCATGGCTAAGATAAGAGCTTCATATTCGACCATATTATTGGTGACATTAAAGGTAAAGTGAAAAGATAAAGAAATAATCTTACCAATACGACTAGTGAAAATGAAACCTAACCTATCTCCTTGAAGGCATTAAGCACCATCAAAGTGGAGGGTCCAAGTATCCTCATACAAGACAACATTAATTTTAGGGAGCTCTTTGATAACTATCTTTTATTTAGTAGTATTGAAGGGAGAGGAGGATTCTATAAGATTATTGGTTTCAAGATTAGCAGTAAAGCTATGAAAATAATCTTTGAGGGATATATCTTGATTAAGACCTTCAATGAAAATGATATTATCATTAGGAATATCATCTTGAAGCAAAGAAGTGGTTAGAAAGGGAGATACATTAAGTTGGTAGCTATGACTTTCCCTTTAAAACCTTTTTGTGTGATGATGTAGAGATCAAATTCCATAAGTAAGACCATCCATTTGCTAATTCTATCTATAAGAAGAAAGGCTTTGGAGAAGAAATAATGAAAGGGGTCTAAATAAATGATGACAAAAGTATTTTGGTATAGCATATAATGATGAAGCTTTCATGCTACAAAATATGTAGCGAGGCAATCATACTAAGCTTTGGTATAACATGTTTCATAATTAAGGAGGCCTTGACTAATGTAGTAAATAATATACTCTATTCCTATATCATCTTGTTGGGCAAGCATTGCCCCAACTAAAATAGGTGTGCAAGAAGTATAGAGAATTAATGGTTTATCATTGGAAGGTGGATGAAGTGTAGGTGGATGAATTAATTACTCTTTCATATTATCAAAGGCTTTTTGACATGGATATATCAATTCTAAAATTATACCTTTCTTGAGAAGGGAATTGATAGAATGAATGGGATAAGCCATTTTAGGGACAAATCATCTAATTTGCCTAAGTTTTCTTAAATAAGTATGAATATTAGGAATAGATCAAGGAATGGGCATGTTAATAATATCACTAATTTTGGTTGGGTCAACATCGATGCCATGGAGAGAGACTATGAATCCTTATAATTTTCTATATTTGAATCCAAAGACATATTTTAAAGGATTAAGTCTAACATTGTATTTAAGGAGATGGTAAATATGTTATCAAGATTTAAAATATGGTTTTTACAATGTTTGGATTTAGTAATAAGATCATCCACATAAGTTTCAAAAAAAAATTGGATGAGATTGTGAAATATGTGGGTCATAGCATGTTGGTAAGTTACTCCAAAACTTTTAATTCTGAAGGGAATTTTGGCCTAACAATAGGTTCCCCATTTCGTGGTGAAATTATTCTTATGCTGGTCCTTGGGAGTGATATGAATCTAATTATATCCTAAGAAACCATCCATAAGAGATAACATTTCATAACCATCCATGTAATTGATGATGGCATCTATTTAAGGTAAGGGGAAGTTATCCTTAAGACAAGGAATATTACGGTTTTGAAAATCAGTGAAAATATGGATGACCATAGTGACCTTCTGAATGGGGATAATGTTAGAAACCCATTCAAAATAATCCACTAGTTTAATTAATTTATCATCTAGTAGTTTAATGATTTCATTATGACATAAATTAGTAACTTCATGTGGGAGTTTGTGTTACTTTTTATGCACTAGCTTAGCATTAGGCTAAGTGATGATGTTATGAACCATAATAGTAGGGTTAATGCCAGTTATGTCTTGGTAGGACCAAGTGGATACCTCTTGATATTTATCAAAGAATAGGCTAAATTTATCATGCTCAAATGGTGAGAGTTCTCAAGAAATTTGTATTGGTTGAGGAGAAGATGGGGTGCCATATTCGATATAGGTTATTTATTTGATAAGCATGGTATTACTATCTTGAAAATGATAAGGTGTATTAAGCAAGGCTAAAATTGGATTTGTTTTAGGATCAATGCTAGCGAGAAATTTGTTAAAGCAAGGAGTTTTATTCTTGAAATTTTTAAGTTTATGATGCTACCAAGGAAGTTGAGGTTCCCAAGCATGAAGTAACTCAATAATAGATTCATCACTAGGTAAGGTAGGAAGAGGACCATAATATTCAACATCTACTTCAATATCTATAGTTTTATTGCCATGGTAATCATATTCAGAATAAATCTGATGGACATCAGTTGCTTTGGCATCTAGTGTAATTTTAGAAGTAGATGAAGAGGATGGATTCAAGAGATGGTCACATTGGTAGATTCAATGATGGGAGAAGTATTTGAAGAAATGATAGAATCCATAAGAGGTAGAGAAGATGTATGATTTTTTCTATGTTTAGAAGGTGTAAGTTGTTTTACCACCCAAGGAGTATTGGTAAGTGAAGAATTGGTGGGAGGTACATGACCTTGAAGATTTAAGTCATGATGTGTAGATATGGTATGTAAATCCCAAATGAAGTAATGAATTTGGGATAACATATTTTTATAGTGTTGGACATCCAATTATCTAGAGTGAACTTGGGCCATGATATAGTTGTCATCATATGTTGGAGAAATCATACATGCTTGAGAATCATGGGGAGTTTCAAAAGGTGAAATCTAGATGTTGATAAATGTACTAAGGGACATGATGAGATGATGTTATAATAATTTATCCACTTCAAAATCATTTTTAAGGCATTTTCAAGTAAAAATGGCTCTTTAGTGTTTCATGGAGGGGGGAAATTGATAATCTCATCCATGATAGGAATAATACGATCTCAAGGTAAGAGTGAAAGAGGAAGCCAATCCAAAAAATATGGGGGTAGCTTCTTAGTATTGTAAGTGTGATACAACTCATTGGGATCATCATCAAAATCTAAAAGAGTAACATGAAGATCAATATTCATGTTGATTAACTTAGGTAAAAGAGCACTATTAATTTTAAAAATTGTAAGAATTTGATAATGAGGCTTAGGATTGGGAAGATGGATGCTCCATGGGTTGGGATAAACTTCATGTTTGTAACATTTTTTGTTATGTAATAATTTAATACACTGACTACTAGAAGAGGTGATGGCCCTCATCTAATGATTCCATGAATGACCAAGAAAAATGTTATAAGATAAAGGAAGATCAAGGACTATAAGCTTGGTTCTAACAATCTTACATCCAATAGTCAATGAAAGCCAAACGTAGGGAAGTGGCTTTTTATTAGTTTTTTCAAACCTATGGTAAGTAAGATAGGTTTGTTTAAGATGATATTTGTTATAACCAAGTTGTTGAATGATCCATAAGGATGTGACATTAATACCAGAACCTTTGTTAACTAGAAATTTTTGGATAAGGGTGGTATTAATGGCTACTTTGATAAAGAGAGGTGGATCATCAATGTGAAAAATCATTTCATCATTGATCATGTCCTCTTCAAGAAATTCAATGGAAGGTTTGGAATAAGGACACATAGTTTCAATGACATTGACATTAGTTGGTTGAGAATCAATAGAAAGTGTTTCTTTATAGAAGATGGATCTTCAATTTATTGAAGTTGTTGTATAAGAAATTTATGATGATAAGGTGAAGTACAAACCAACTCCATAAGAGGAATATTACATGGCATAGATTTTATTTCTTCAATAAAATGCCAATGTGATTTAGAAGAACTAGCATGATGTTTAGAAGTCATTAGATTTATAAGCTATAGATGTGGTGGGAGGATAAAAAGGAGGAAGTTGTTCCTCAGGGGCTTCCAAATCATCATAAGTGGTAGTGGCATCTTTAAGCAATTTTTATTTTAAATATGGTTTCTTAAGCTTGTTAATAGGATCTTTGTGAGCTGATTTACGATGATAATTAACCTTATCAGTGTTGACATATTGAGAGTTATTATAATATAGGTCATAATCAACATTGATGGAATAAACATCCTTAACATTTGATAGATTATTATTTGAAGAAGATTTTGGATTATTATAAGTAGAGGCTTTAAAGTTTTGTCATTTTTGAGATATAACAACATACTCTTGAAGACAAAGTTTGATCATAGCCTCATGGCTAAATGAGTCACCAAGAATATAAGAAAAGGCACACTTAGTGAGCCCTATACAAGATTCATTAGAATGCCCAATGTCAGCATGGAACCAAAAAAATAGATTGGGATCATACCATTTAGGAGGATAATTGGGATAAATGAAAGGTTTTGAGGGTGATAAAAATTGTTGCATTTTTTGAACTGAAAGAGGTGTATGAGATGGTAAAATAACATTAGATTTGACAACTCTGGGTCTAGTTTGGTAAGTATTTCTAGTGATAACATTAGATGTTTGAAAATATCCTTTAAGAATTTTATGATTGGGTTCAAATTGCTTCATAATAAAGTCTTGATGCTTAGCTTGGTCAAGAGATTCATTAATATTTTGAGGGACAAAGGTTTAAACCTTGTATTGAAGAGTGGGAGTAAGAGTAATTATAAAGAGTTTGAATAAATTATCATCAATCACATTATGATTGGATTTATGAGCTAAATATTTCCATATTTTAATAAATTCATGAGCTGATTCATTATGATATTGTTTAGAATTTATGAAGTGACTAAGACAATTTTTAGGAAGGTCATTATGTTGAAACTCTTTAACCAAAGGATTAACCAAATCTTCAAGTTTCCAAATAAAATGTTGAGGAAGTTGATTATACCATTCTAATACATCACTAGTGAATGTTTTGACTAATAATATAGTTTTTTCAAATGTATTATTTTGGATCCACTCTTTATAAATGTTTCCAAAGGCTTTGAGGAATGAAGCAGGGTCTTTAGTCCCATCATATTTGATAGTTGGAGTTATGTTGCCAATATCAATGGATACAATGAAGGGAGATAAAGGATCATTTTGAATGGTTTGAAGTATATTGTTATTCATTATGGGTTGAGGAATAACATTACCTAAGGAATCCCTAAGAGGTGGAGGAATATAATAAGGATCAGATTGAGGATGAATAGTTGAAGGTTGATTAGCCACGTTGGTTAAGTGTTGTTGAGGTTACATCATTTGGTTGATATTAGAGTTTTTCATGATGTTCATTTATTGAATGACTTGAGCTAAGATTTGGGTTGTATCAGGAGGTAAATTAGTGTTGGTTGGAGCACTCCCCAAATAAGTGTTAGGGGGAGTATTATTATAAGGAGGGTTATTAGTGAGATTATTCAAGAGATTTGTATCAATCACTCATTCATTAGTTTAAATAGCTTGAAAAACATCTTGATAAGTGTGTAAAGAATTGGATCCATCAATTTCATGTTGAGGTGTTATTTGTACCATGTTATATTTCATAGATGAAGGAAGAGAAGAGGTTCCCCAAGAGTGACGGTTCTCTTGGGAGGAAAAGAGAGGAAGGAATGAACATCTCATATAGTATCTAAATGGATTTAGGTTGTCCAAAAATATTATTATAGGAGACCTCATTCTGACTAAAGAGATATGAATAGGATGAAAAACTATAGAAATGGGAAATAAGATTGAAAAAAAAAAGTAGGAAACAAAACTAGGTTGACTAGATCAACCTAGTATAGGAAATAGGGCTTGCAGACTATACTAAGTTAATCGGGTTGATCTAGTGTAGTGCATAAAATCCCAAAAATTACTAGGTTGACCAAGTTGACCTTGCTTAGTGAAAAAGGAATAAGAAAATATTGATAATAAATTTATAAATGAAAAAAGATAATTTGCATCTAATATAAGAAAGTAAGTGTAGAAAGGAAACACAATCAATTGAATTAGCATTGGCCAATCCAATTGATGCACACAAATAAAAATCTTGTAATAACACTAGATAATGTAAGATTTTTCACACACAACTGATCAATGATAAATCAAAAAAATTGAAATTAAATCTAGCTACTTGGTTAATATAG
The DNA here is from genome assembly GCA_037957365.1 of Torreya grandis. Taxonomy (NCBI): domain Eukaryota; kingdom Viridiplantae; phylum Streptophyta; class Pinopsida; order Cupressales; family Taxaceae; genus Torreya; species Torreya grandis. Next base: position 1,525,197 of record JARHVA010002026.1, read on the forward strand.
AATTTTGATCGGATTATTAAGAATGATTTCAAGTGTAAAGGGAGATTGGTTATAATCAAGGTAACAGATAACAATATAAGGATAGTTTGAGGTAAATTTAGGATGAAAGGGACTATAGTGGTAATGATATAAGATTGGTATTTGGGCCTACCACCTCACTTCACATATCATAAAAATAAAGGTAATGGGTGCTTAGCCAAAATGTACAATTAGCCACACTTCCTACTTGACCAAAGCATCAATTCAACTTCCCCCTTGGTGATAAAATCCAAGTAAGTATACATGGGTAGTCAAAATTTTGAATGATTGTTGATGTTTATTTGGTTTGTTCATTTGTGAAAAAAAATATAACTAGTGCAACTAAATGATTATTTGAAAATCCCCTAATTAGAATATGTGAGCTATTCTAAGAATGAAAACAACTAACAAGAAAGATGTGATTAACATATATGGTTTATTCCATATTTGAAATAAGGTATAGTTGAGAAACTATATAAATAATCATATATAATAGGTTCAATAGGATTAAACCTATACTATGGAAGTAAATTCTAAAAAGGAACTAGGTCAGTCAGGTTAACCTAGTTAATTCAGAACACACAAAACATAGAACTAGGTCCACAAGGTTGACCTAGTTGACTATGCAAGGGTAGTTTTAAAGAATTCAAACTATGAAAGGAAAGTATAGAAATATAAATATATATAGAAATATAAATTTAATTGAATGGTTTAGAGATGAAAATGAGAATATTGTTGATCAAGAACCTTGGAGAAAACTATCAAAAACCTATAAACTAGGTTAAGATGGTTGACCAAGCAATATAGAAACCTATTGAAAAAGTGATAAAATATACTAAGTCAACCCACTTGACCTAGTAAGTTAAATTGGAAGTTTGAAAAAAAAACTTTCACTAGGTTAAGATGGTCGATCCAATTATCTGAATAGAGTTTTTCAAGTTCTAAAACCTATATTAGGTCAAGCTGGTTGAGTTAGTTACTTATTCCTACAAACTTATCCATAGAGCTAAATATACTAGGTCGGTAGGGTAGATCTAACATAGTAAATATATGATAAAAATAATTATGAATAGAAATTAAATAAGTGAAATAAATACTATAAGGGTATGATTCACATCGAGTTCACCAAAATGTATGCAATCATAAATGCATCATGTCCATAAATCAATCCTAGATCAGATGGAATAAATCACACCTACAATTATAATTTGGGGCATACAATTGTTAAGCAAGAGCATGACCAATGTGTGGATTCACTATACCCTATTATGGGATCACTTTTCATAACACATCATGTGAGATAGGGTTCCAAATCCTAGAGTATAACATAATTGCATAACAACCCTCAAAGAATTATATGATTTGATATTTCACTAATCTAATAACAAGAAAAGTAAATATAATCTAGTGCACACCAAAGCTTGTGGCACAAAGTGGTGGCTAGTAAAGTAAAGAAATAAAAACATGTATAAGGAAATTCAAATAAAGTAAGTATTAGTAACACCCTAATACATGGAATATGAAAATCAATATTATTCGAGCCAACACTTATGCTACTTCTATCTACTTAAAGATAGGAGAATAATGTTGGAATATACTTACCTAAATATGAACCTATCGATACTCAATCTTTCCCTTTGCCAAATGGGATTAATAAGAGGTTGTTGTGGTTCTTAAGGATCAATTTTTTAGTCCAAAACATCCAAGACCTATCCATAAGACTATATTCTCTAAAATGAGAAACCTAAGCTAAGTCTCCTCTAGTAGAATGGTGGAATAACAGATTGTGAAAAAACATGAGCGAATAATAACTCTTGATTGCATATCTCTTATAATTAATAAAATGACCTTGTATTTATAGTATTATCTTACCCTAAAATAATTTGGGAATGTTGGTTGTGCTAGGTTGACCCAGTTGACCTAGCACATTTTTGAGCTAACTCACTAGGTATGTGCTAGGTCAATCAAAAATCCAACAAACCAAAAGAGAGAAAAAGGTCTATAAACTGTACTAGGTTGACCCAATCAACCTAGTATGTTAAATAGGTCAAAAGGGTACCAAGCAAGGAAATGAAAGATAGAAAGAGGAAAAAGACTAGAAAATTGTGTAAGGGAGGAGAAACAACTTAGGGAAAGGTTGTAGGAACTAGTTGGATTGGTAATAATAAGGTAAAAAAGGGATGACAATCTTGTGAAGCACCAAGGTCTATCCATCCCTTTCTCGATGCACCCCTTATGGCATACACTTAGAGAGATTGATTCTCAATGGTTTTTACAAGATGTAAAGCATTAGTGATTGATAAAATTTAAAAATATTATGTGTATACAAGATGTCAGTTTCCAAGTGGAACTAAGAGAATTAAGATACAAGTCATAAACAACTTGTCTTACCCTACCCAGTTTTGATTTCCTTTGAACCTTAAATAGGCGTAGTAGGTAACTACATGGAAAGGTAGTGGGGAATTACAACTTCCTTGTACTTAGCCTCACTAAGCTATCTATTATTTTAAGTGTATCTAGATTTCTAAATGAGTTGCTCCACCATACATTGGTGAGACTTGTGTCATTACCAATTCCTATTAATGTTGAGCTACACTCACCAACCTCTCATTGTTTTGTGGCTTACTCTGGGGTGGGTGTATGCACAGGCTCCTATTGACACATCTTCATCTTTTTCAACACTATTTGGCATCTTCCCATCTATGCATAATGGATCCTCATGACTCTCTCCTGAGTCATCTTCCACTAGGATCTTTTTTTAGCCAATGGGATCTTTATTTCTCCTCTTATATCTACAAGTCTCTAGTTTTCATATGATATCTTGATAGAAAGGTGTTATTTCATTATGAATCCTTCTTGAAACCAACTAATACATATCTAAAAGGTAGTGTGGTATCCTTAGATATGTATTTATGGTTCCTTTTCTCCAACCTCTAGATATTCAACTTGCTTGGTCTAATTTCCTCCCATCTTATGCCTTTTGATTTTTATACTATCTATCTAGTAGAAATCCTCTCAAGACTACCTTTTTTAGTTCTCAATCTCTTTCACTTTTTCTCCTAATTTGGAAATTTTTACTATTGTCCAACCTTATATGCACATATATATGTGAAAAAAGAGTGACCAACTGATATGGATGATAAGTTAATAACTATCCATATTGTCATCTATTTCTTCCTAATGCATATGGTATCTTGTCCAAGTCATGATTTATTTTTTAAAATTTGAAAATTGGTAGACCTTTCACACACCTTTATCTTTCTTATGTTTATCATTCCCCAACAGAGTGATTTCCCTCACTACTTAGCTTGGATATCAAAAACTCTAGATGGGCCTTATGTTATATACCTAGGATTATGATATATTAATGTATATGGGTTGATGGATATGATGACATATGGCACACATCCCCCTTGATTATTTATATGGGTCTAGTATATTAGGATAAATGAGTAACTTTTGGAATTAGTGCATTAGGTAATGGTCAATCTACATTGGGATTAGAAGGTTACCCATCCATTTTTAGTGTTGTATTCTTGAAGTGCATCTTGCCAAGTCTTGAGACTTGCTTCAAGTGATGCAATGGAAATAACCTTAGGTTGTGGGTGACCTATGTCAAGTGTAAATATCTAGATATTTCTATCTTCCTCTCAAACCATGGTACACTTGATCTAATATCAAGTTATAGCCATCTAACCTACACTAGCAAGGCCTAATCTAAGCTAAAACTATTATTTGGTGTGAAAAGAGAGAAGAAATAAATTGAAAACATAAAATAAGATGATGCAACAAGATCTGAGGTCCCCTCCACCTACTCTTACAACATAATAGATCTAAAGAAGATTTAATTTCATCTTTCACACTCTCCAAACTAGGTTTCTCAAGTATAAGTACTTTATATGGAGGCGGTGTCTTATGCTATAATCATAATGGATAGTTAAGAGGTCCTATATAAGACATAGTTAGTAATTTTCCATAACTAATTAATCATATATCTATTTTTAACACAACATATGACCTACAAAATATGAACCTACTTGCACCAAGTTGAAGAGAAATGGACATACATAAGGGAGAACACTCTTTTCCACAAGTATATATCAATGAAGCATAAATATCACACAATAATACAATCTTGAATAAGGGTAAAACTTATACTTTATTTGATTCAAATTCTTAAAGCCAATAGATAAGTCTCTACAAGAGTAGAGCTTTACTATACCCAAGAGGAGGGATACAAAGTGATGCATTTCTAGCCTAATATATAGAAAATGAGAGACAAGAGAAAGGATAAATCAATATTCAATTACATAAATGTAGCTATTATAACATAAATCAACCTATTCAAGAGAGAAGGCAAGTAGAAAATAAGGCCATTTAACCCTCCTCAATGTACTAGCCTACTGCATTAACGATCTCCTCGTAGAAATTGGCATAGGAGTGATGGAGAAGGATTAATTATTTGTTATTCTTGTCTTTTAGAGTGATTGAGGTGGTGAACATGATCATAAAAGGCTGATCCACTTAAAAAAATCCTACATTTATTTCTCCCACTCACCTCTTTCATTATACTTGTATGTCAAAACTGTTACATGATTGGCTTAGAGGAATAATTTCTAACCCATTTTTAGCTTGGAAGGTTGACTTGCCTTAATGAGCACTTCATGGGGTGGTTACATGCTCATAGGATAAATTTTACAATGTTTGGGGTCTCCATCATAGATGTAATGGCCCTCAATCTCAACCATTTTCATGCTTGACAAGCCCCATGAGCATAATCAAACTGAAATCACCTTGTAACTCACATAGTGATATTTTAAGGGAGGTAGAAGAGTTGATGTGCACATCCTATTTATTCATGACACTCTTTGAGAAACTTGAAAAATTGCATTTTTTAAGCTTGACCATCTCTCTTGTTATTTTACTCCCTTAGAAAACCTATAACAAGCTTGTTCACCACTCATACGGACTATAACATGGTCATGACCCACTTCATAAGCTTATTCACTTATTGAAAGCTTGTGGCTTGAGGAGACTAACTTTTAAGTTGAAAACATGTCTAATGTCTATGAGAACTTTGAATTACTTAGATACAAAACCACCATATATATTTATAATTCATAAGATTAATATTGTAGGTGTTATATTTTTGAACATCTCAATAAGTTATTCAAGACTTATTGTAGGCCTTTAAGAAACTTGATTTTTGATGCTTGACCCTTTAAAGGTAGTGGTAGGCTCACTAGTTCTCTTGGAGAGTTTAACAACTATTCACTCTTTAATTTTACCCTACTTCTTTCTCTTTTCAATCTTGAAATATTGATCAAGTAATCAAACCTATTTAATTTTGATCCCTTAATAATCCTCCTTTTTACTTGTATTTTAGTTCGCTTTGAGGTTCAAACCATGTTTAAGGCTTGACATATTTTTATCTTCTTATTGTAGGCCTAAAATTTCTTCTTAGTTTTCTTTCATTTTCTCCTCATTAATCATGAAATTTGAGGAATAAATTATTGACCTACAATCACCAAAAAATTTCTTGCAATTTAGATTTGTACCTTCAATTTTATGAGACATAGAACTTGTAGAGTGAATAATAGGCCTATAACCTATATATTTATCTTTGAGATTTTAGAACCTTCTCTCTAAACATTGTAATCATTAGGAACTTTGGTGAAACTAGTATGAATTATAAGTTAGGCCTTAGACCTTGACAACATTTACTTCAATATCTTGATCATTGTCTCACATGCATGCTTTCCCAAACCTACAAATTTTATCCTCTATCCTTTTGAGGAGGTTTATTTATCCATGCTTTGTTCAAAATATTCTCAAGTTCTTTGATTCTACCAAGGTTATCTCTCAAACTATCTATTGAAGCCTTCAAGGCCATCTCATAAATTTTATCACCTCCTTCTATGTAAACTTGGAAACCTCACTTATAGACATGTAAGTGTTCATGGAAACCTTTTTATTAATTTTAAGGATAACTATCACCTTATTCCCCTTTGCATAGGTCTAAAAGATTGTTTGAATTCATTAAAACCTTGGGCATTGTACTAACATGCTTATATACTTGTTAGGTCACTATCTACTTATCCATTGGGATCTTATAGTGGCCTATGGGCCTATAGATGCATATTTTCCTCGAACACTCATATCTAGTTACTAGATCTGCATACCTATAACCTTGGTGTGCTCATGAATGTAATAGAGAAAACTTCAATTTTCAAATATTATGATTCTTTTTAGGTGATCCACTAAGATATAAACATTTCAAGACATATTTTAACCCTTCCCTCTTTCCTTCAACTTATTCTTGAAGGGTTCTAAGGCTATAAAATGTATTTCAGATATAATAACTATTGATTCAATCCTTAATACTTCCCATGAATAGAAATAGGCCATTCTTGGAATCATCATAAACCCTCTCTTAAATATCTAATTGATTACTTATGGGACCTTATACAAAACCTACAACCTCTATATTATATTATCATGTTAAAACATTTGATTTTCTTGTAAGCCTATATAAGTCATTTGCCAATTTGAGACCTTACCAATCATGGGTTCCAATGGCTCCTCATGACCTATAACATGAAATATAGATTATCCTAGGGTTATGTGTTTTATTAAGACTTTTTACTTAACTGGGTAACACTTCAACATGTTAAGACACCATTCTTTAAATCAATCCTATGTTAATCATCTTCGAGTTTGACTCCTATGGAGACCATAACTATTCATGTTCTCATGGCTTACAACCATGTTGTTCAATATTGAAACCCTATGATATTCATCATACACCTTTGAAATATGTTGGAAAATTCATGATATTTCCCATTATCTATAAAATTTCAAGTATTCATGAAATCTTTTAGACATTTTCTTCATTAAGGACCTTATAACTTATATGCAGCCTACATAGATATTTAATCAAACTTTAAACTCATTGAAAAGTTATTTAAAACATTTTAACTTGTACTCTTATAGGTCTACATCGATGTCTTAATGGTCTTGAATTCAAATAAGATTATACTAGATAGTATGAGGGCTTTTTACTCAAAGGAGAACAACTCAAAATGCATTAAACCTCACTTTTGATGTGCAAGTTTCTATGTTACTTCTAATCGTTAAAACCTCCTCAAGAATGGTGACCAATGGCTCTCTTGGTCCTGAAACCTCTTCTATACATTATATTAGAGATATCTAGTTTGATTATGACCCGAATTTGAGATAAGGACACCTAAAAACTCATTCAAAGGCCTCACCTTTATGTCTGCAGGTCTGTGTGTCCTTTTCTCGAGCTTGAAACACCATTATGTCCTAAGGATGACTCTTACAAGGCTACACTTATATTTATATGATATGAATAATAAGAGAATAGGTATTTATGCTTGATAGATATATTTTATCTCATAAAAACCTCTTGAAATTCATTAAACCCCCTTTTTCTTGCTATAGACTTGTAACTTCTTCACTTGCCTAAAACCTTGATTTAGGGCCATGATCATGGCACTCATTACTTGGATAGGGAATGATATGTAAGAATATATTCCTTGAAATTCTTATGGAATACCTCCAACATGCTAAGAAACCTTCTTTTATGCTTGTAGGCCTACACAAGCCATTTCAATCTTGAACTTTTGATGAATCTTGAGAATGGATTATATGAGCTATAAATTGCTTAGAGGGTAAGAGGAGTTAGAGAAGGATTGATGGGATAGTTCATGGTTTCCCTATTGAGTAATTAACATCTTGAAGAAATTTTAAGACCATTCTTTCTTTTAACTTGTAACTCTTCAAATTTTAAATCTCATTTTGAAAACTTTGATACTTGGGATTTTTAAGACCTGCATATATGTGTGAATGGTCTTGAATGCAAGATAAGTATTGTTAGGATTTGGTTGAGACTTCACTAATAAAAATAAACATTCCAACATGTACCAAAACCTCCCTTTTAAAACTATAGACCTGTATATGTCTCTCATGCTTAAACCCCCATTAAAAACCTTGAAAATGCTTGATTAATCCTGTAACTTCAAAATTTTATTAGATGGTGATTATGAAGAACATTGAAATCACCAAGAAACATAAAAATACCATATAATCCACTTGTATAAGCTCTATAATCTTAAAAAGTGGATTCATGATCTCTTAGGGTTTTAGGGGTTTTAAAATTTATCGTGATGTTTTGGGATAATCCATGTGCCTCAAATCTTCTAAATAAATTTTGATTCTTGGGATGGTGCCTAATAGACCCATTGATGTCCTCAAAAATCCATTATATACCATTCATCAAGAGAAATGATATTAAATATTGAGTTGTTTATAGGTAACTTTAACCTTCATAACAATGGTTCATAGCCGTGTTTAAGTATTTTTACTTCCAAACACTTGGTATGGACCATCTATGACCTCATATTCCATCTCTCATGTCCAAATAGGCCCATGTAACTCTTAAACAAAGATGACACGTACTTGAAAAAAACTTGTAGAGGCCTATGAAGGAGATTTTGGTTGATTTTAAGCTTGTTTGAAAGTCTAGGAGCATGGGTTTCATATTTAAAGATCTATCAGAGCTTGGAATGGTACAAAGGACCTCATAAAAACTATTTTATGTTTTAAAATATTTTTAAACTCTCAATGATATCTCATAACAACCTATAATCTCTTAAAAATCTTCCTATTTAAGGGATTTTATGCCTGGTTTTGCATCTTGAGTCATCAAGAAAGGCATGAGATACCTCTTAAATGTTTTATGGAGGTTTTTAGACTTGGTTTTATGTATGAAACCTTGTAAACCTTTAAACTATGTTCCTTTAGGGCCCAAACCTATAATCTCCTTGAAATGCAACCTCATGAAAGCTTGTTATTAATTGATACATACCTGAAATCTATTATTTTCATCCATTAATTGACCTTTTTTTATTGAAATATATTAAAGAACATCTTTAAAGCCATAAATTCTCTATAACCATGCTTAGATGAAATGCTTTTTTAATGGTTAAGGCATTCTTCACGTTGAAGGAGAAATGGAAAGCCACCAAAAGGTAAAAATGGAGGGAAATAATTATTCTCAAAACCCTTTTGACTTTTTTTTATGGATTGGAGGGGTTATATATGAGTTACAAATATTATATGACTTTTTATGAGACATTAAGAAGTCTTACCATTCAAAAATTACTTAAATGGGTTCAAATAAGACATTTTGACCTTTTACACCCTCACATGCACATTTAAGACCTTTTTGGCATGTTCATGATCTTGTTATGCCACATAAGACTTCATTTCACCTTATTAACTTTTGAAACTCACCTTTTAATACATTTTTATTTGTTCATGAGATGACACAATTAGACCTTTGACCAATTATTGCATTGTCCTTAATTTGAATATTTCTAGTCACAAAATGAGACCTATCAAGGTTAAACAAGAATTGAACAAAAATTTAAGATGTATTATTTTGAATGTAAAAGTCTTACAATAGGCCTAACAAAAATAATGACTTCAAAAATGACTACAATAATCATTCAAGGTAATAAAAGTATAAGAGACCTTGCTAACTTGTGCATACTTGATCATGAACTTACCTAAGCATCATGAGATGTTTGAAAGAAGTACTGAACTGATCTTTGTAAAAAATACCCCTCTCCAAGTATACAAGTGTCCTAGGGACCAATGGTGGCTAGGATATACAACATTTTGGTGACCTCTTAGGGGCGATTTCCTATCTAAACACTTAGACCAATTTCCTTATCAAATCCATCAAGCATTTAGTCAAGAAAAAACTCAATCTGAAAATGATACTCTATTGGACTAGCTTTAAGAATATTGAAAGTAATTTAAAAACATAAAACAATGAAGAAATAACCACTATAAATTTGTAACAATGATTATGGGAAAGAGAGAAATAATTAGACTAATAAAATAATGTGTAATCAGAACTTAGAGGAATGAGAAACCTCTAACCTAGTAGTTAAAAGGCTTGAAGATGACTTCACTCAACTTATATCAAAGAAAAATCCTATGAAATATCATCTACTCCAAGTAAGACCACACATATTAAAAATACCAATAATATCTTATTTTTTAGATTTGGAGTACACTTTACTAGCATTCAACTTACTATTGGAAATGGCTACTAGTTCATTGTCTTCCGCTTTGATCATCATATATCTTCTTTCACACTTAAGCTAGCTTCATGAGTTGAATATGCTCTATAATGTCACTAAATCTCTTAAAAACTCATTGGAATATATATGTATAATCTCTAATTTGATAGGTTTCTTTTGATCTTCTTGGGTTTCTTTAGGTCTTCTAAAGTTAGGAGTGATTGATGTAATTTCCTTGATATCATTATGTTATTTATTAGGTTTTATTGGCTCTCTAGAAGCCTCAAACTCCTCAATAACATCATAGTATTATTTCCATTCCTAATATAAGTATCCCTTTAGCTCTAAGGGTTTAGGTAGGATAGTATTATTTGGCATATCAAACTAATCTTTACCTACTATAATCTCTATTGTGTTTTTGCTTTGCACCTTAGGAGTAATTGGTTTGCTTATAGCCTCAAATTCTTGAATGATGGGAAAGTAATGCTTACATGTCTTATCATCAATCTCTCCTTAATTTTTTGAATATTCATAAACCATTGATTGATTCTTAGGAGAATAATAATCTTCATCCACTAATGTAACATGTTGTTCCAGTTATTTCATCATGGCTTTAGTCATGCCATCCTAGGCTTCAATTATTGTATGCCTTTTAGTATCCTCATTTTTATTTTTAGGATATATTGGGCTAATAATAGGCTCAAATTATTTAAAAAGGTCTTGAATAGGAATTTAAAACTTAAATATTTCACATAATCATGTGATTATAACTCATAATAATCCTTTTCCCAATAAACAAAAGAATAACTAAGACCTTATTTTACCAATGTAGTATCCCCATGATAAGCATATTCTTCCTCATGTAAGATGTAAGTGCCCAAACTAGTCTCTTAAATTAACTTATAGGTTAATATCGATGATGTTCAATTCCCACTCATCAAGTAAAAGATCAAGGATGCCTTCTAGAGGTGTAGCTAGTTCATGATCTAGGACATACTTTTCTTAAATAATAATGGTGCAATTAGCATTGGAAATATTGGGCATATATAGCTCTATGTGATACCAGGTAATTGGTTTAGACTTGATGGTGACCCTAACACCATACCTTATCCTATTAAACATGTGGGACCAATCAAAAGATAGGTAACCATATAACTTAGTAGTGAAGTCATGTGATAGGCATAAATAAAAATATGAAGGCATTTCAATGAATGAGATGTCTTGGATAACAATTAAACTTGTAAAATAATACAAGATGAGACTCAAACCCTTAATCACACTAATTGTCTTTGTGGATATACCATCTAATTTTAGAACTCCCTTAGTGTTAGGCTCATATTTCAATCCTAGTTTATTATCCAATTTCTTAGGCTTCATTGAACTACATTCCCTTGATTTAAACATGTAGTTATAAATCGAGAAATGACCTATTATTAGAGAAAGGTAAAAAATATTAGGTTTAGGTTTGTCACTTACACTTGAATGTTCTTCCTTAGGTTGGGGTGTATTGGTAAGGACTAATTTCACCTCCTTTACTAGTCCAACTAGAGATGAAGGTTAGACAAGGCTTTCAACAACAAATTATTTTGTCTTGGGATGGATGGATCCTCCTACATAGAAATGTTAACACTTTTATTCTTCATTTTATCAATAATGTTGAATGGGACTTGAGCTCCCTTTGACTATAATTTAAGTATATTTATATCCTCTTTATGATATGTGATGTTTTTGGGCTATGTGTCCTTAGGATAAGCTTGATTTTTCTATGCTTTGGGTGGCTCAAAAAGTATATTTTCCTTGACTTCCTCTTGATAATAATATGGAGTTACAACTTGATCAATTCATGTATAATAATATCCCTTTATTTCCCTCTTCTTGAAACTTGTTTTATATGCTACAAGGGTGCCACCTTAGCTTGAATACTCAATCTAATTTATACCATAGAATTCTTATTCTTGCCAATTCACCAAAGTGGACTTACTTTGTGTTTGAGTTGGTCCATTACTTCCTTATGCCTATGGAGTTAATTCACTAGGATACCCTTAGGAATATTCCACACTTTGGACCATTAGATCCTAATTTAACACTCCATTAGGATAAGTAGTTTGATTATGTGGTTGACTATAAGGATAACACCACTCATAATCATGCACCAGGTTACTTTGTACAAGTAAAATTACCTTTGAGTTATTGGTAGCAATAGGATTATGATTATTATATGGCCTACAATGGGTAACCTATCCTTGAGCTTGCACATTGCTTTGGTATGGTTGCCTATGAAGCTAGAATGATTGGTTATAAGGTTGATATGGTATGGTATCCTATATTTGATACATATTAAAAGTAAATAACTCATTACCAAAGATTTGTAGTAGTGACTTAACCTCATGAAGATCATTGGGATGGGAAGAAAGAGTAATTTGTGGACTACTTACAGTTGGGATAGGTGCTTAAAAAGGCTATATATGTGGAATTATAGGTTGTATAGGTTATGTAGAGGATGGAGATTCCATAAAAAGTGGTAAGGGTGGATTTGGAGTATTTTTACCGACTTGTATGATGCAATTATCATACTTAATAGAAATACTATAGGCATTGAAAAGGGTCATGCCACCAATGAACTAAATCATTAATGATATGTCACTATTTAAGGACAAAAATAATATAAGAAAGGAGTGTACATGTATTTCATGCTTAAACCACCATTAGAAACCTTAAAAAATTCTTCAATAAGCCTACATATTGAAACATTTCTTGAAGGGTGATTATGAAGAGTCTTACATCACCAAGAAACCTATAAACACCATCTAATCTACTTAGATAAGTTATATAATCTTGAAATTGTATTCACAAGATCTTAGGGTTTTAGGGGGTTTAATACTACCCATGATGTGTTTGGGTGGATCCACATGCCTCAAAGTTCCTAAATCATTTTTTATCCATCAACATGGTTCTCAATAGACCCCTTGAATTCCACCAAAATCTAGTCTATACCATGCATCAAGAGAAACAAAATTAAAACTCAAGCCATGACTATATTGAGTTGTTTAAAGGAAACTTTAAGCTTCTTAACAATGGTCCATAGCCTTGTTTTAGTATTTTTATTTCAAAACACATGAAATGGATCCTTTGTTACTTTATCTTCCCTATCCAATATCTGTATAGGCCCATGTAACTCTTTAATGAAGATGGCACATAATGCAAAATAGCTTGTAGAGGTCTACAAAGGAGATTTTGGTCAATTTTAACCCTATTTAGAATTTATATGGGTTTCATATCTAAATACTTGTAATATCTTGGAATGATGTAAATAACATCATCAACCCTATTTTTTGTTTGAAACTCTCAATAATGTCTCATAATAACCTACAATCTCTTAAAAAATCTTCTTATTTGAGGGATTTTATGCCTAGTTTTACATATTTAGGCATCAAGAAAGCCATAATATACCTCTTGAATGCTTAAGGGAGGTATGTGTACCTGGTTATATGCATGAAACCTCATAAAACTTTGTAATCATGTGCCTTTAGGGCCCAAACCTCTAATCTCCTTGAAATGTAACCTCATATAAGCTTATTCTTCTTTGATCCTTACCTAAAATCTATGATTTTCATCCATAAATGGACCTCATTTTCATCCATAAATGGACCTAATTTTCATTGAAATATCTTTAAAAACATCTTTTAATCCATAAAATCACTATAAACATGCTTATATTATATAGTTTTGAGATGGTCAAGGCAATCTTCATGTTGAAGGAGAAATGAAAAGCAACCAAAAGGAAAAAATTGAGGGAAACAGATGTTCTCAATGAAATTTTGACTTTTTTATGGATTAGAGGGTTTATGGAGGATTTTCCAACATTATATGACCTTTTATGAGACATTAAGAAGGCTTACTCTCCAAAAATGACTTAAATGGGTTTAAATAACACATTTTGACCTTTTACACCCTCACATGCATTTTTAAAACCCTTTTGATGTGTTCATGATCTTGATATGACTTATAAGTCTTCATTTAATTTATTTACCCATTGAAATTCACCTTTTAGGACATTTTACTTTGTCCATGAGATGAAACAATTAGACTTTTGACCAAGTATTACGTTGTCCTTAATTCGAATATTGCTAATCATAGAATGAGACCTATTAAGGTTAAAAAAGAATTAAAAAAGGCTTTAAGACACAAAAAATTTCATGGAGAATTCCTATAACATGCCTAACATAAAATATACCTCTAAAATGACTGCAAGACTCATTCAAGGCAAAAAAAGTATAAGATACCTTGATGACTTGTGCATACCTGATCATGAACCTACCTAACCATAATTATATATCTAAAAGAAGTACTCAATTAATATTTGCAAAATATACCCCTCTCCAAGTGTATAAGTGTCATAGGAACCAAGGGTGGCTAGGATAGACAATAGTTAGTTATATAAATGAGATGAATATCATTGTAAAGTATATTAATCAATCAATTAAGTATTAAGTCTTATATTTTGTAGAAGGATATTGTAGGTGTCCCCCTCGAAGTTAAATTATGGAGTTATTCATTCCTAAGGAGTATTGAATGGTGTTTCTCTACCTTACGGGTATTAAATATATTGAATACTTTGTTATATTGGCCCAACTAATATCTATTATGTTGTGTTAATCTACAATATATTTTACATTATTCAAATATTATAAGTGTGGATCATAACAATTGGTATCAGAGTATTGATTTTGAAAAATATTATGGATGAAACCTTAAATTTGGAGAATCAATCATATCTTGTGATCTATCATGAATTTTTCTACAATATTTTTTCTAGTTTTGAAGAATATTACAAGGAAGTCAATTTTAAAATTTAAGGTTTTATGATTAGTTTTGAGGGATTTATTTATATTTTAGGTTTTGTCATAAATTAGTCATATTTTCTAAAATTTTCACTATTTTTCTATGAATTTTTTATGAATTTAGTATTAGGATATAAGAGATCTATAGTAAAATTTTTGGAAAAGGTTTGTGGTAGTTATTGTAATTTTGTTATTTTTCATAGATTTTCTCTACATGCCAAAATTTTTAGAATAATATCTCAAAATTTCCACTAGAATTGAAATATCATATATGGAAGATACAATAAAAAATTTAGACTATTTGGATTAGTTTTTCATGAGTTATTGAGATTTTAGGTTTTTTCATTAACCCTAGTTTTTTTGTAGATAATGAATTTACAAGTATTTTTAGGGGAGGATGATATTGATGATGAAGAATGGTGGCTCTTTTTTAAAAATTATAAATTTCAAACATCTGAAGGCAAATATGTTTATCAAATTTTCTTTATGGCCCTACAAGACTTTGGTGGGATGAACTTGGAGTAAAATGATAGAAGTTTTTATGGGAAGAAATGGAACATGTTTTCCTAGATAAATGGGATAAAGAAGTTTAATATGATGAAAATGAAGAAGAATAAGGTAATGATAATGATAATGAAGAAAATAATGTATATGAAAAATTATGAGAATATATTAATTGAAATGAGGAAGATCATTTGGGTGATGAAGAAGAAGAAGAAATAGAGCATATTATTGATGACGAGGAGGTTATAAATGGTACAAAAGGAAAGGTAGAGGATTTAAAAGAGGAAGAAGGATTAGATGATAAGGGTTTAAATAGTTTGGCTCTAAATAAATCAAAGTTAATTTTTTAGTTTCATGGATGCATTCAAAATAAGAAGGTCATTATGTCCATAAATCCTAGCAGAAAGTATAACTTCATCTACATGTTCAATCAAATAATATCAAGGAGGCTCAAAAGATGGTTATAATATTCAATTTGAATATTTAAAGCTCAATATAGATAAATATGTTTTACATTCAAATTTTTATGTTTTGGATATGGATGGTGTGGATATGTTTCTTGGATATCCATTGATAGATACTTTAGGAACCATAAATATTAATGTTCAAAAGAAGTTCATGAATTTTTGGTATAGGAAAAATAAGGTCACTTTAAAAGATATCACAGGTGGAAAGGCACAAATAACAATCAAGGTAGAGCATCAAAATGAGAATAAAGTAAGTGATGAAGAGCATGAGGAAGATTCATATGATGACATAGATGAATACATAATACAAGTAAAAAAGAACACTTAATCTACTCAAGAGATAAAAGGAACCAACAAATGAAAAAGTGGAAGAGGTAGAAGAAAAGATGGATAATTTGAAAGTATCATAAAAATTTGAGGTATATAGACACCCACATCATCATGAGAAGTAAAAATTAATGGATCCATGTGAGCGAGTATCATAAAAAATAATCACTTTGGCTATATAGAAAATTAAAGTACCAATCACTATGTCTATGTATGGAATCCAAAGAATAAATATTATGATCAAGTATGGAATTAGATTAATGAAATGACATATGGAACATGGAATTAGTGGGTAAATCCCTATGACCATATACTAAGGGGGTATAATTATGATCATGAATGGTAAAAGTATCACAATGGAATTTTTAAACAAGGTTAGATAGCTATCACCTACCAAGATCACATATTGGTGGTTAGATGATTGATCTTGGATACAAGTGTGTAAGGATTTGAAGCACATTCATTATTTGGTTTATTCTTATGTTTTGGAGATGAAACATGTTAAGGAAACTAGGGATATGCTATATTAATTTATATATGTTTATGGAGATGCCTACATGTGGCACACATCCCCCTTAGTTAGTTATATAGGTCTAATATATTATGATAAATGAATAACTTATGGAATTAGTGTATTAGATAATGGTTGGACTATATTGAGATTAGGAGGTTATCCATCCATTTAAAGTTATCTAGAGGTCTATATAAAGGAGTTAAATATCATTGTAAATAATATTGATCAATCAAATAAGTGTTGAATCTTCTATTTAGTAGAAGGATATTGGAAACTTTCCCCCTCAAAGTGGAATTTTGGAATTATTCCTTCATAAAGGAGTATTGTATGGAATTTCCCTACAATAAGGGTATTATTCGATCTATATATATATTGGATATTTAGGCATATTGGCACAAAATATATATTGTGTTATTTTGAACTACATTATATTCTATATAATTCAAATATTATAAGTGTGGACCATAACACCATAGATCATGTTAGTTCTTATGTATATTAGTTTTGTCACCACCATTCCTTTATGTTGGGTCTAACATGCCCCATCCTTAAGATATCAAATGGGGATCCTCTTGGTTTAATTTAGTTTCTAGTTTTTAGGTTCCTATATGTGAAGTTATATCTTCTCGATGATTCATTTATATTAACCAAGTCTATTAATCAAAGTTTCATTATTACACTTGGTTTGAATAACACATTTATGACCTTATGTTTATAAGTTATGAATTTTCAAAAGGTATTTAGAGTCTAGGTTATTTTTAATTGTGCTTAAAATACTTTTGAATTTCCTTTTTTGAAACATATGATGTTGACAATGGATAAAGTATGTAACATTTCAAAGTTTCTATATTCTTTTCCTTAGTAATTTGGCCCATTTTGGGGTTCAATTTTAGATTAATTGGCTAAATGCTCACATTATTTCATATTTGGACTTAGTTTAATCTAAAACAAGGATAAAATAGGCTTTAAATTTATGAAATTGGGATTATTTTTATGATATTTTTTCATGCTTTCATCCCTTCATCTGGATTTCATCCTTAGTCATTTTTTGGTTTCTATTTCAGCCATTTATTTTCAAAAATTTAGTCATTGTATTTTAAAATTGAAAATAATGACTATGTCATTTGCTTTGCTAAGCATAGGTTCCCACTTACTTTCCTAGATCCATATGGCATGATCCTAAAGACCCACTACCCTAGATAAGTCTGTATAATTTAGTAGGTCTCTAGGTGAGAAGGTTGGTAGGATTTTACCACGTGGCATGATCTTGATAACCTGCTACCTCAAAATTGTCTATATAATATAGTAAGCCTTCAAGCTATTGGATTAGTTTGATTATGCCACATGGAATGATCCCATTGAGTTAATTATTATAGGTGATCTATATAGCCTTGGTACATGTATAAGCTCTAGGTTAGTAGGATGTTTCCACTTGGCAATATCCCACTATTTTGTAGCTAATGTATAGTCAAGGCATATTGTATCCAGGGTTGAACAATAACTAGAAAAGTAATAGACACATGGAATGACTCCATTGATAGAGGACATGATATAAATAATGTTAATAATACACCATATTTAATTTGATGGCCTATCTAGTCATCAAATTGTCAAAAGTCCCAATAGGGTTATTTGTCGAGTCTAAACATTATAGTCAAAATATAGTTGGTTTATGACCAACTAATTGGACCAGAAGTAGAAGACTTCAAGACTATTAAATTGATGAATTTATCTAGAAGGCCCTAAAGTAAAAAAAATATGTATTATTCATCAAATCAACATTTAAAATTAAATTCAAAAGTCTGCATAGTGCATGGTGGAATGGTAGTCTCAAGAAAATACCAATAATAATGTACCACCAATATTTAAATTTGACTACTATTAGCCTCTAAAATTAAATACAAAGTAATAATTATGGTGTGAGCCATCACATGACATGTGTATGATAAGGATTTAGTGTAGATAAATAACATAAAGAGAAAATATTTTCCTTAAAGAGGCATGGCTTCTAACTACAAATCATTCTCATTCTGACAAATTTGTCAGAATCTCAATTGCATTCCCAGGCCATTATTGAATGTTGTAACCACCTTGGTAGTGGGTTGAGTGAACTTCACATACAAATATATCTATCTAAGAGATGTTGTTTTCCATTTGTAAAGGGGGGTACATTTTGAGGCATTGAAACATTGTTGGAATTATGTCAAGATTGCACCTGTCATTCCTCACTTTTTGCTTTGATTATCTACCTAGATAAATGTATTGTAATAAAATGATTTTAGAATGTTTAATATTAATTTTTATATTTTTAATCACTTGAAATCCTCCATTATTTTTATTTAGTTGGTTAATTGATGCTAGTAATAATATTGTGCTTGATTGTAGAGATTAATGTGGCATCTAGATTATGTTTATACTAATCTAGTCCCTTACAAATTATGTCTAGCTTCCTATTTAAATGATCTATGATTTGTGTTTCCAATTATAAGGTGTTTCAAAATATTTGTGTGTAATTTGATACAAATATTTGGGTGTTTATAATTAGTGAAAGATTTTCAAATTGAGAATTCATATTTGTAGATGATTATCTCAGTTAGGATGTGTAACATTAATTTTATCTAGTTTATTGGATTTGTTCATTCTTTACTTTAGTCTTTTCCTAATCATTATGTGCAACATTTACAGACTATAAATTATAGTATATTTAGAATGGGTTCAGTGGATAAATGACTTATATATAAATTGCCTTATAATATTTCCAACTGAGTGGCTCATGTTTTTGCAGTATCTATACTAGGCACACAGTGGATAAAATATGGTCAGGCATGCTCTTAGTTCCTTCACATCAAGAAGATCATCTAGATTAAAGACTCCCTTATTTTTTGACATGCCCTCTGTCTCCTTTTATAGTTTTTAAAGATTATTTCCCTACTCTATTTTAGGTTATGATAGTGTCGTGTCCCCTTTTTAGTTGACATGTTCTGAGTTCATGGTTAGCCTATTATGCGAGCCTCATAGGCTGATAGGATGGTTAGAGGGTCTTGATGGAGATTGGCATGGCTTTGTTTAGCATAATTTTTTGAGTTGGCTTTCATTTGGGCTCGATTGGACATGTATTCAGGGAGATATTAATATTTGATTGATTTAATCAAATATTAATTATTTGGTCTGATTTTAATTTAGAAACCCTAATTCTAATGTAAGAAAAACCCTAATTAGGGTAAGCATATCTTTTGAGGGTATAAGGGCTTCTCATGGAGGCCATTATTGATTAGCCATTGATTGTTGATTATTGATTTTGAAGAATTCTTCTATGAAGACTGAGCCAAGGGTTCCAAGATTCCATTACAGTGGAGAACGTCAACTCTTCATTGTGTGTGATTTAGAGGCTATGAGATATCAGCTAATTTATTGCCAAATTGAGAGATAGCTTCATACAGAAGTTATCACAGAGGTACAGATTTGAGAGATAACTTCACACAGAAGTTATCATAGTATTTTAGGTATTTCTTTATTTAGTTTTTGATTCAATAAATTATAGAGATAGATATCTTCTATATTAGAGACATATATTGTTCAGATCAGGGGTTAAAAATAGGTAGGTTGTGCTTAATTGGTGGCCGTACGAAGTCTGTACAGGTCCATACAAATCCACGTAGACACCGACCTCGATAGACAGAGATCCCCAGTGACCGACATTGGCTGACTGAAGACCGACATCGGAAAAGAAGGACCTATAGTGACCGACGTTGATAGAATATCAACCGATGCCGGTGACTGTGTGTTCGACATAGCAAGCCGAGACAGAATTTTCCAGATTTAGGCTCAATTTCTAGATTTACAAAAGCCCAAGGTTTCAAGATAGAATATTTCATGTTATTTTATTTGTATGATAGAGACTCAATTGTGTAATCATCTAGAAGAACAAGTGATAAGATCTTTGATTTGCTATTGAGAGATTATATTGTGATTTATTTATTCATATTTGAAATTATTTTGGCAAAAAGTGTATCTTTGTTCAGAACTGTTGTATTTCTATATTCCCTATTTGGAGGGGATATTACAGATAGGAATTATATTTAACCAGACCTTATAGTTTCATAAGTTTAATCAAATAGATAGTAGGACTTAGGTAATAATTAGTAACTAAATGGACTTGAATACTCATATAAATTGAACCTTCAATGGTAATAATTATTGATCTAAGTAAAATAAGGTAAAATTTTTTGGTCATTAGATTGAACTAATATCAATCCTAAATTTAATGATGGGATATATTTATACCTATAACACTCAACCTCATGAGTGCTTTTGAACCAATGGATTTTTGAGAGAATAACAAATAGTGCTAGGAGGGCATAGTATTTTCATTGATTTAATCTTGTTGAACATTATTATTTTTTAGTTTTTATATGTTTGAAATTAACTTGGACCCAACTACAAGGATGACAAGGTCTATATTTAAGTTCTTAACCCTCATGTTTCACTTGTTGAGACATATGACGAATAAAACCATTAGAGATAGGCCTATTATACATATGATTCAATTTTTATCCTATCTAGGATCCATTTAATTTTGTGTATATCACCATGTATTGGCTTGGTTAATCATCTATAAAGATTCCAATAATTCAACATGACATTCTTGAAGATCCATTTTATTTCCTCTTAGAGTTTCAAAGTGACCATACAAGAGATATTAAGGATAACATTATTTCTTACAAATTGGATATACACATGTTAAATGTGTGATTTTAAGAGGTATCCTGTTAAATTTTTCCTTTCACTTTTAAAATATAATTATTGATTAGTATTCAATCTTAGCATCAAATTATATCACCAGTTTTAGGAGTCTAGAAAATTAATTCATGCTTCAATTTGGAAATCTAGTGGAGGATCCTCCCTCTCTCCCCTCTATTTTCTTGACAATTAGAAGAACCAAGACCCCATCACCATAATATCATATGTAATTATACATGATCCACTTTATCATGATTTTGATGACATGATTGAAGTGGAAAAACATGTTTTAGACATTAAAGAGTAAATCTTGATATTATAATAATAACTAGAATTCTAACAATGAGAAGAGTCTAGAACCTTCTACAGTCCCCTAGAATAAAAAAATTAGTGATCTATAAGAGATAGATGTAGAGGCTAAAGTATAAAATTTTATTGTCCTTGATAATCCAACCCTTCAGTAACTAGTAGTCCCAGAACCTCTTGTGCCCAAAAATAGAGTCAATGAAATCTAGGTAAATGTATCCCTTGTGTTCTATTTTCATGAAAATGAGGTAAGATATTCTAATTCCAATGATAGTTCTCAAAATTTAGAACTAGATAAACCACTTGTTTACAATTATGTTGATTTTAGTTATGAAGTAAAGGGAAATGGTTATCCTAAATTCATGTATGTAGATAGTTTCAATGATATAATTGAATAAAATTGAGAGTTATGGAACCTCATAGATTTTTTCTATGGTTTCTAGCTTGATTTAGCCCCAATACCTTATGGCATTTTGGCTAAGTATAGGTTTTAGTTTATTCCTTCCATTGACTTGAATGTCACATAGTGAAGATCTATGTCATGGTTTCCCTTAAGATAGTTTATATCTTGAGTATGGGTTTCCAAGCTTATTGTTGACCAAATTTTACCTTGTAGGTCAAATAGGGGCTGATATAGGTAAAAAACTTGAATTTTAATGTTTTATGGGGTCTAATATCTTTTCATGTGGTGTATTATAGTTTATTTGTTGTCATTTAATCTCATCTTAGCCTTAGGCTTAGTCATATTAGTCAATTTGTCATTTTGAGTCATTTAGATGGCTTTTAGGGGTCAGAAATGAAAGTGGCATGGTTCCTAAGGTGTCAAAGTGTCATTTTGTCCTTTAAAACATCAAATAAGTTAGATAACCTATCATTGTGTCAGTTACATTAGAATATTATAGGTTGTTTAACTAAAATTCAAGAAACCAATTGAAAAAGGAGCATTTAGCACTTATGCAGCCCATGGGGAAGTGTGCCACATGGGAAAATATCATGGAGGGCCTATTAATATTCATAAAACTCATATCAATGATTTACATGCTCTGAAAGTGCAATTTTAGAGACAAAATTATTCTGCTCCTTCTTTACCTTACTAGACATACTAAGGTGACTAGCATGTTTGTGCCTAGTACAAATAACTCAAGAGGTTTCAAGGATAATTATTATGGGATGTGGTATTAAAATGATACACATTAATTTAAATTAAAATAATTAAACTAATGTTATCTTGTGCTTTATGAACCATCCTCATGAAGTTAAATGCATTTTTCTACTTGTTATTTCATTCAACATATAGGTTTTACTTCATTTTGGGTAAGTCCATACTAACCAGTGGGTGATATTGACTCAAGATGATGTTTTATATCTTTTTATATTCTCTCCATACTTATTTGTATATTTCATGGTGTTTTTATGGGCAAATTTGTCTCATGTGGTAGGAAAGTACCACCATGTGTACTCTCAATCAATTTTCCACTTGTATAAAGTTGAATTCCATACAAGGGAATTAATGTGAATAAGATATGGTTTTTTCATATGTATCCATGTCATATTGGTCACCTCCCTTCACTAATAGTTTTATAACATCATTTTTTTGGTAGTTTATAATCTTGCCATCCCTCACAGTCAACTCCATGCTTAATTTCACTTAAAAACACATGTATAGAGTTTATATAACTTATTCATGGAATGGTAATCAAGGTGTGTTAATTTTTAAATCCATCACAATTTTAATAAATTTATTTTTAATGTTTTGGTTTCAAGATCATGCATCATGCTAAACTATTCATTAGACACCATGTCTTCTCTGTTCTAGATGTTCTCAAGAGGTTTCACATTAGAATAAATGTTTTACAACTTGTTTTAAAGGGTCCTTGATGAAAATAAAGTATTTAAAGGATTTATGATTATTTGGAGTAATAATAGACCCATACATACACTTTTTTTCCATTATATACCCCTTACTGCATATAGCCTATGTGTACCTACTAGATCCTTCATTGATGATGTCATGCTGAGAGGTGGAAGGTTTGATGTGTGTTTCAATATATTAAAATTTTTAAAAGGTTAATTTTAATAATTTATGATATAATAGAAGTTTTATAAACATTTTAATTCATACATACTACCCAAAACTCCCTACTTCACTACCTATGTGTGAGAATGTCGATCTACAAGTGTATCACAGATTTTTGAAAATTCTTGTATGGGGATTTGACACATGGAAAGAACCTTTTTTTGGATTATATTATGTTACGTGACCATATAAAACCTATACAAGATTTAAAAATGACAAATAAGGTATGAATCATGTTGAAGGGAACAAAGATGGAGTTTAGGGAAGGTTTCCCAAAAATGTAAAAATAGAGGTCGAGGGGGTTTTGTGGATATCATATAGCATGTTTTCAAAGAGAATTGGAGCATATATATAGGTGAACCTTGTAAAACCTATAATATATAGGAGACATGACAAATATTAGGTTAATAAAGTGAGGATAATATGGAGGTTTGGAGCCTCAAATTTCTCATAGAATCACTAAAAACCTACATTCATGTCTACATGCTTTGAGCTCCTAAAATAGACTCTTCACCTAATGTTACAATTTTAAGCCATAAATTAATGTTTTAATGGTTTTTATGGTTATAACATAAAACTTATTAACTATATGTAACCATAAATAAGATTTTTTATGCATGGTTTTGTCATTAAAGCACACTTACAGGCCTCTTTGCACCACAAATATGCACCTACAAGCTGATTGTAGGGTCACATGGAGGATAAGCTCGATAACATTGGTAATAAAATTAATTATAAGAATGAGAATTAAGTGCATTTATAAAATTGTCTAGGTAAATTTAATTAGGGTTGTGTTTATTTAATCCAAGGATTAGAACATATGGAAGATACCTATAAGATTTTTGACTTATAGTTGATTGTGACTGGTTTTTGATAAATAGTAAGTAGTTTTGAGCTCTAAGTGATGGACTAGACTGATTAAAGTAAAAAAGTGGGTCTAAATAAATGTAAATTTTTCATTAAAAACTCTTAATGGATTATAATCCTTACTTTCAAGATCAAAATAGACATCTAGACCTACAAGTATCCCCTCTAAGGAAAAAAACATAGTCAAGGCAGTAACACTCAATCTGGACTACGTGAGAGTATGAGGGGTCCATGAGAGCTAAATTTATGAATAAAGACTATAAAATATCCATTATGAGCATGGTAATATTTATATATTTATTAAATTATAAAAGAAGCATAGATAAGGTCCTAACCAGGTGCCTATAGTCCACAGTCTTAAACCCTATAGATAGTCTTTTCTTAACAAGTCTATTTTAGTTTCTTATGATTTTGGAGGAGCTAATATTGGAAATAAGGGATAAATTTTGGTAAAATACATGTTTACCACTTATATAACCCTATAAATTATCCACCATTATCTAAATAATCAATGGAGTGCCCTCTATTTTATCTCAGATAGAGGGCACTCCCCTCATGCACAAACCTTGACAATTTTTGGAAAAGGTGAAAAAGGGAATCTTTGGAAACTAAGGAAATTTATAAAATGTATGGAAAGATAATTGAAACCTATTATAATTATGTAAACCAATCATAGATGGATGAAACTAAATATAATAGTCCAAACCTACAAGGGTTATAGATATGCTTGTTAGGCATGTTTAGGCCTAAAGCCAAAAGGAGAGTCATTATTACTTTCACCTTGAGATGATAATTATAAATTATTGAATAATTTTTATCAGACAATTATGTATTTTTTTAGTCTTATGTAATGAAAATAATCCAATTGGATGGCTTAGACTACAAGGGTCTCAATCATGTTCATTACATAAGGATTAGGCCTAGTGTCCAAAGAGGAGTTCATTCACACTTTTAGCCTTATAAATGAATTTAAACCTATAATAACATGTTTTTAGGATGGATATAGATATGTTAAAGCCTTAAAATTTTAGATAAGGCACAAAGGAATCCATTTTTGGACTTTAGGATAACTCAAGCCTGTTAGAATAGAGGAAAGATCTTGATAAGAAGGGTTCAAATACTCACATCTTATTGGAGGGTTTTAATGGAGGATAAATGAGTTAAATTATTTTTATGAAGGTATTAAAATATTAATTTATTGAATTATTTTGAAATTCTAATGTCATAGCTTCATGAACAAACCTTAACAATAGAAAGCACTCAAAACCCTTACCAGGATCTGACTAGGAAGATGAAGATAGAAAGATACTCCAATGGACTATTTTGACGATAAAAGATATTAGAAGTAATATAATACTCTTTTATTCCCCTACCCATACTTTTGAGTTGTACGAACTTTTACAGATAGGGTACAAAATAGGGTAATTTTGATAATTTTATGTGTTTTATAGGATACAAGAGGTTTTAGGAGATGAAATCAAGTTTTAGGGGAATATTAAGAATTTTAATAACTCCATATGTATATTTAGTTCCTCAAAAAAACTCATAAGTTTCCAAATTAGATGTTTCATCTCAGCTAGTCAAAACTAGAATAGTGGACAAGTTAGTTAAAAGTGGGGAAAACTTCAAGTGAGCTGATTTTAAGGTGTACCTAATGCCTATAAGTCCATGGAAGGAATTTATAGGTTTAATCCACTCTATACCATGGATTTTTATGGAAAAATTATGCCTTTTTATAGGTCAAGTGTTCAAAGTGTATGAAAGAGATTTTTTTGGATTGCAGTTGATGATGGCTCATTTCTAGATGATTTCATATAACCAAGCATATAACCAATGCATGGAAAGAAATGTATAAAATCATTACCCCTCATTCCAATCATAAAAAATATTCCTAATAATTTTTTTTATATTCAAATAGGTCCAAATCATGAAGGTAGTTTTTGAGCTAGAATGAGGAGTTTCATGAGTTTTATGACTTGGATTGACATTTTTACTTCCTAAACTTACATGGTTCATCCCATATCCTATTCTCATTATTAATTAAATAATTATCTCATATTAACAATTGTCCTTGTGACCATTGGACTTCTTTCTTCTTTTTCTCTCTCTCAAGTTCTATAAGAACTAGCCATTTTGTCCATTATAACTTATGCTCCACCTGAGTATGGTGAAGCCCTACCCATTTGAATACCTTTTTATCAATAAAACTACTGATTTTTACCTCTTCATGACTATTCATAGTTTTTTTTACTTTAATTTTATATTTTTCTTGGTGAATACTATGGATTCCTTAGCATGTTGTCCCATTCTTTCATCTTATTTGTAGTTGGAAAGCTTCTTCTTATAGGGCATATGAAGTGTTATATGAAGTTTCAAGGTTGAGTGAGATAGTCTATTCACTAGTTCCATTCAAGGCCTTTTTTCTAGTCCTTTTCTCCTAAACATTAATCCATAACCTCATAATGTAATACTGATGTGAGAAGATGCATATTGGAGAAGTATATGTTTGGTTAGTCTCTTGGTTTCAATTATAACATGCAGCTAGTTGGAAGTCATCAGTCTATTTGGTTTATCACCTTCCTTAAGATAGTTTGATTTTAATTATCTCTCTCCATTCCCCCCCCCAGATCTTAGGTGTAGTTGTGATCCAAAGTGGTACATCAAGGGAACTATCTTTCTCTAGAGATTCACCTCATCCTTAGGCTACCCAAAAGCCTATAGGTTTTTTCATTATGCCACTTGGATGAGGAGAGCTTCTAAATATCCTCAAAAGGTGAAAATCCAATTGAAAATAGTTTTTGGCATGCTTGGTGGGAGTCTTGGTCCAAGAGGTTGAAATATTTTTGGTGTTATCTTTCAATAATCAGCCTTTGAAGGCATCTATTCAAGCATCAATGGTCATTTCAAAATTATATCATTTGGTCAATTAACCCAAGTTATCCTTTGAAGATTTTTGGTAACTTTTTCCTTTGTTTTCTTGATTTTAAGTGGGTTTCTTGGTTAATTTTGGTGTTGAGTTTTGTCTTACATAAGTTGGTGAGACATATCAAACTTATGGCACTCCCTATCAACCTTGGTGTGATTCTTACCAATCTTGATATGACCATGGTCAACATTATCATGATCCTTATCAACACTATATCCATCCTTGTCATGAGTTGTATAAGTATTATAGCTAGCCTCCCTAATATCTTGCTTCTCTTAGTCAACCTAGCCACTTCTCAACTCAATCCATTTTCACCTTCAAGCAAAACTTTTTGGCATATGAGAAGTATGTGTTAGATTTTTATACACTAAGGGGACATGGAAAAGATATTCCTAGTAATTTCATTCATTAGGTAAGAGATGCATTATAGCTAGAAAAAAGAGAGTGGACACCTATTGAGAGAGCCAATTGGCAAAGGCTCATAAGTGAGATGCTAGAAGTGAGTGGATTAGTTTCATCTTTGGAGGATAGGCTAAGAGTTCATGAAAGGTAGTCTCACCAAACCTATCATCCTTCATATACAATTCCCCAACATTGTTTTTAGTCCTACATGATTCCTAATCATGAGCCTAATCAAGCTTATCAAATCCATTGATTTCCCAATCAATTAGAGGATAGAGTTGAAAAGAGAAACCTTGTTTTTGAAGTTCATCTTGATAGGAAAATTGATTTGGCTAATATGCTTATGCATTAGTCCATGTCATCAAAAAAATAAGTGGAATCTAATCCCTCATTTCCCTTTCTAATCACAGCCCCATCTCAAGAGAAGACCTCTAGATATGATATTCCAAGTTAGAAACAAGGTGGAGAGTTCAAGCTTAAAGATATCCCAAGTTTATTAAACACTAAATCCACTACTCAAGTTACATCACTACCTAAAAAAGAGAATCCTAATCATAGAATCCTAAGCTAGAATAATATAGTGGAGTCATGGGGAAAGAAAGAGGATAGAATCATTGATAAGGAGTGTGAAGTTGAGAATGAAGTTGATCCTTTACAAATCCCTTCCACCCTTCCTCAGGATACCTCTTGTTCTCCATGTCATCCCTCTTGTACTCTTCATCCTCATGAATTTTCTTATGAGACTCAAGAAAGACTTTTTCAGGAGAACCTAGCCAAGCAAATAGAAGAGCTAGATTTAAGGATGAAATTTCTAATTCAAGGTGTGATGGAAGGTTTAGAGCCAATAGAAGATCCTATGTCCAAACACACCTCATCTAAATTTCCTCAATATAATTCTCAATACCAATAATATTGTAATGAAGTGATTATCAAATGGAAGGAAGAAAACCAAGCCATTTTAGCCCAAGGTCTACCTCCCCTTCCTCAAGAGCTTCTACAATAATCCCCTATACTTCACTCTCAATTTGAATTTGAATTCTATGTGCCACCTCCACCAACTAGTTCATCTTGTCCTCCCCTTATCACCCTTTTCCTTGATGGACCTATGGTATGGGAACATAAATAGGAT
The DNA here is from genome assembly GCA_037957365.1 of Torreya grandis. Classification (NCBI taxonomy): domain Eukaryota; kingdom Viridiplantae; phylum Streptophyta; class Pinopsida; order Cupressales; family Taxaceae; genus Torreya; species Torreya grandis. The sequence goes on from JARHVA010002026.1 coordinate 1,554,430, forward strand.
TAATTGGTTTACAAAAAATCATAACTCTTGCTTGAATAAACCCTACCTCCTTATCAGCCTCATTAGGCTAGGTCTACCTCCCCTTCCTCAAGAGCTTCTAAAATAATCCCCTACACTTCACTCTCAATTTGAATTTGAATTCTATGTACCATCTCCACCAACTAGTTCATGTTTTCCTCACCTTATCACACTTTTATTTGATGGAACTATGGTATGGGAACCTAAAGAAGAGAAATTGGTTGACAAAAAATTATAACTCTTTCTTGAATAAACCCAAACTCCTTATCAGCCTCAATAGGCTAGGTCACATGATTTCAAGATGCCTAATCTTGGCATCACCATGAAGGAGAAAGAGATGGAGGATTTTTAATACCTTGAATAAGAATCTACATCTGATAAAAAATTTGTGGATAATCATATAAAGTCTGAGGATGAATGTGTTATTATGGATGGATAACAATTTAAAGTCTTTCCCAAAGAGGTTACAACCCAAGAAAACTCTCTTGAGACCAATGTGAAAAATATTTTTCTTAAAGATGACCAAATAATTTATCTTTATATTGAATCACCATCAGATGAATTAGAGCTTGAAGAACACCATATTGATGAACTCACACTTCAAGAAGAGAAGATTGAAGAGGTAGTGGTTCTAGATGATGAAAGGGACAAAGATGATTGGTAGCTGCAAATGGAGTTCTTTCAAGGGTTTGAAGAGTTTTTCCAAATTGAAGATAAATTACATGAAAAGGTGAATAAAGAGTATTAAATGGAGGATAATGACCAATATTGGGTAGAATATGAAAAGATCCTTGATGATCTAGAAGAACTTGCAATTGGGAAGAAACCCAATCCTATTAAGACCACTATGGAAAGTAAGAAGATATGCCCCTATGGACCATCATTAGAGGTTGTAATTGAGGATCCATATGATAAGGTTGAATTTTTTTATATTAAATAAGAATTGAATTACATATCTAGTCTATTTGGAGCTACTTGGTTCTCATTAAACACCATACCAATGAAGTTGGCAAATACCATGAAGAATATAGAAACATCAATATTAAAGGATAAATGGATACATGTCTCACTAAATACTTCATGTCATGAATAACGAAGAGTTTAAAACTTCCCCTTTTATCTAGGAGGGATTTTTCATCTTAGGTTAGTTACATTTTGATTTCAGTTTGTTTTGTTTGGTGTGTGTGTTCCAGAAGTGCTCATGAAGCACATGTGTGTCTGCTTTTGCTTTATGTGTGTCTTTTACATTATGTAGCTGAGGTAGTAATTAATATTGTATTAATAAAATAATATTTTAAAAGTATTATTATTGTGTTTGAGACTTCAAATGACTACCTAAGCTCAATGGACTAATAAGGCTACTAATCTAGTTAGTATAACAAGCATACTACCCCTATGAGTCACCAATTTATTGACCAAAGTGGGGCCCTTATAGGAAAAAAATGAATTTTAATGTTTTAAGGGGTATAATATCTTGTAATTGTGTGTGTTATAGTTTTTCTTATGTCATTTAATGTCATCTTAGCCTTAGTCTTAGTCATATTAGTCAATTTGTCATTTTGAGTCTTCTAGAAGGCTTTTACGGGTCATAAATGCAAGTGGTAAAGTTCCCAAGGTGTCTAGGTGTAATTTTTTACTTTAAAACATAAAATAGGTTATATTATCTATTAATTATGTCAGTTACATCAGAATATTTTATGTTGTCTAATTAAAATTCAAAAAACCAACTGAAAAAGAGAGCATTTGGCACTTGTACGACCCATGAGGAAGTGTGTCATGTGGGAGAAGATCATAGAGGGACTATTAATATTAATAAAACTCATATAAATTATTTAAATCATATATAAGTTCCATTTTTAATCCAAAACCATTCTACTCCTTCTTTGCCTTCCTAGACGTACTAAAGTGACGAACAAGTTTGTGCTTACTGTAGACAACACAAGAGGTTTTAGGGAAACTGATTTTGAAAGATGGTAGTAAAATTAGAGAACTTAATTTAAACTATAATATTTATAATAATTTTGGCTTATTATTTATGAACCATCCTCATGAAGTTGACTGTGTTTTTCTTCTTGTTGTTTTGATTCACCCTATAGGTTTTGCTCCATTTTGGGAAAGTCCATATGAACTAGTTGGTGATGTTGAATTTAAAAGATGTTTTATATATTATAAAATGGAATCAATTCTTATTTTCATATTTCATGGTGTTTTTATGGGCAAATTTGTCTCATGCGGCAGGAAGGTACCACCATGTGTAGTCTTAGTCCATTTTATACCTGCAAAAAGTTGAATTATATACAAGGGATTTTATGTTAATAGGATATGGTGGTTTTACATGTATTTATGTCATATTAATCACATCCATTCATGATTGGTTTCATAACACAATGATTTAGGTAGTTTTTAGTCTTGTCATCCCTCATAATCAACTCCATGCTAAATTTCACTTATAGACACATGTTTAGAGCTTGTCTAACTTGTTCATGGAATGGTAATTAGGGTGTGTTTATTGTTAAATCAATTAGGAGTTGAATAATTTTTTTAAAAATGTTTGGGGAAGTTAAATTTTTTTTTAATCTCATTCATCATGGTAAACTAGTCATTAGACACCATGTTTGCTCTGTTCCAGATGTTCTCAAGAGGTTTTACATTGGGATGAATGTTTTGAAACTTATTTTAAAGTATCCTTGATGAAAATAAAGTATTTTAAGTATTTATTATGATTTTTAGTGATCATATACCCATAAATCCACATTTTTTTCTCCATTATATACCCTTGCTTGCATACAACCAATGTGCACCTATAGGAGCCTTCATTGATGATGTCATGCTGAGAGGTGGAAGGCTTGATGTGTGTTTCAATATATAAGGATTATTAAAAGGTGAATTTAGATACTTGATAAGATAATAGAATTATTAAAAACCTTTTAATTCATACATACTACCTAAAATTTCCTACTTCATTGCCTATGTGTGAGAATGCCCATCTACAGGTGTATCACACAACCTTAAGAATTCTTGTATGGGGATTTGACACATGGAAAGAACAATATTTTTTATTACAGAATGTTAATTTACGATGGAATAACTATAAAGGGTTTCAGAAATAAAAAATAAGGTATGAATCATGTTGAAGGGAACAAATTATTGATTTCAGGGAAGGTTTCCCAAAAATTTAAAAACATAGGTCCAGGGGGTTTTGTGGATATCTTATAACATGTTTGCCAAGATAATTGGAGCATATATATATATATATATATATATATATATATATATATATATATATATATATATATATATAAACATTGTATCCCTTATTATATAGGGGATATATACCAAATATTAGGGTTATAAAGTGAGGATAATATGGAGGCTTAGAGCCCCAAATTTAATTTAAAAGTACTAAAAATTGGCATTCATGTCTATAGGGTTTGAGCTCCTAAAATAGACTCTTCACCCAATGTTACAATTCCAAGTAATACCTTTATGTTTGAATGGTTTTTATGGTTTAAAAATAACATGTATGAGATATATATAACCATAATTAGGAGTTTTTATGTAGGTTTTTGTCCTTAGAGAACACCTACAGACCTCTTTGCACCACAAATATGCACCTACAGGCTAGTTGCAGGGTCACATGGAGGATAAGCTTGATAACTTTAGTAATAGACTTAATTACAAGAATAATAAGTTAATGTATAAATTTTTTTTAGGAGATTAAATGAGGGTTTTTTTTTAATTTAATTCAAGGCTTATAACATATGGAAGACACCTACAGGGGTTTTGACCTATAGTTCATTATGACTAGTTTTGACAAATAGTAAGCAATTTTGAGCTCTAAGTGATGGCCTAGACTAAGTAAAGTGAACCAGTGGGTATATATGAATGTAAAATTTCCATTAAAAACTATTAATGTATCAAAATAATTACTTTTAATCTCAAATTAGACATTTATAACTACAAGTGTCCCCTCTAAGCAAAAAACACAATCAAGGAAGTGACACTTAGTCTAGACTAGGTGAGAGTATAAGGGGTCCATGAGAGGTAATATTAGGGGAAAAAGACTAAAAAATATCAATTATGAGAATTGAAATATTTATATATTGTTGAAAATATAAATCAAGCATAGATAAGTTCCTAACCAGGTACATATAGTCCACAATATTAAACCCTATAGAGAGTCTTTTCATAACAAGTCTAATTCAATTTCTTATGCTTTTGGAGAAGATAATATTGGAACAAAGGTATAAATTTTGGTATAAAACATGTTTAAAAATTGTATAACCCTATAAATTATCAACCATTCCTTGAGAAATTAAGGGAGTGCCTTGTATTTTGTCTCAGATAGAGGGCACTCCCCTTATGCACAAACCTTGGTAATTTTTGGAAAAGGTGACAAAGAAACTCTTTAGGACCTTATGGACCTTTATAAAATGTATTTAAATATGAGGTAAGCCTAATAAAATCATGGAAACCAATAAAAAGGAGATGAAACTAAACAAAATAGTCCAAACCTATAAGGGTTCTAGTTAGGTTTGTTAGGCAGGTTTAGGCCTAAAAGCCAAAAAGAGAGTCATTGTTACTTCCACCTTGAGATTATAATTATAACTTATTGAATAATATTTTTGGGACCATTATGGATTTTTTAAATATTATGAAATGAAAATAATCCAATTGTATGGCCTAGACTACAAGGGTCTCAGTCAGGTTCATTAAACAAGAATTAGGCCTAGTGTCTAAAGAGGAGGTCATTCACACTTTTACCCTTAGAAATGAATTTGGAATTATTAGAACATGTTTTTAGGATATATAAATATGTTTTAAATCCTTAAAATTATATATAAGTCACAAAGGAAGCTATATTTGAAATTTAGGATAACTCAAGCCTATTGGAATGGAAAAAAGAGCTCGATAAGAGAGGTTCAAATACTCAAATATTATTAGAGGGTTTGCATGGAGGCAAAGTAGTAGTTAAAGGATGTTGATTAAGGTATATAAATATGAATTTTTGGAAATATTTTTAAAATCCAATGTCATAGCTTCATGAACAAACCTTAAGAATAGAAAACACTCAAAACCCTTGTAAAACCCTTACTAAGACCTGACTAGGAAGATGAAGCTAGAAATCTACTATAATGGACCAATTTGACCATGAAATATATTGTAATTTTTAGATGAATCTTTCAGGCCCCTTGCCATCATTTTGAGTTGTATGGACTTGTAAAAATGGGTACAAAATAGGGTATTTTTTATTATTTTATGTGATTTTTAGGTTAAAAGAGGTTTAAATAGATGAATTAAAGTTTGGGGGGAATATTAATAATTTTAATAACTACGTATTTCCATTTAATTCTTAAAAACAACTCCTAAGTGTCCAAATTAGATGCTTCATCTCAGCCAGTCAGAACTGGCATAATGGACAAGCTAGTCAAAAGGGGGAACTTTAATTAAGTTTATTTTAAGGTGTTCCCAATGCCTCTAAGGCCATAAAGGATATTTATAAGTGTCTTACACTCCCTCCCATGTATTTTCATGGAAAATTTATGCCTTTTTGGAGGCCAAGTGTGCAGGGAACATGAAGGAGGAGTTTTTTGGATTGTAGTTGATGATGGCTCATTCTGAGATGATTCTATATGACTAGGCCTACAACCAATGCATGGAGAGGAATATATAAAAGTATTAACCCTTATTACTATCATAATACATGTCCATAATTAGGTTTTTTATGTTAAATAGGTCCAAATCATAAAGGTAGTTTTTTGAGCCAAAATGAGAAGTTTCATGCCACTTTTCATGAGTTTTATGACTTAGATTGACATTTGTACTTCCTAACCTTGCATGGTTCATCCCAAATACTCTTCTCATGCATAATTAACTAATTTTCTCAGATTTAAAAGGGTCTTTTTGACCCTTGTACTTCTCTCTTATTCTCTCTCTCTCAAGTTTTATAAGAAGTAGCCATTTTGGCCATTGTAACTTATGCTCCACCTGAGTATGGCTAAGACCTACTCATTTTCATACCTTTTAATCAATAATACTACTTATTTTTAACTATTTATGACTATTCATAGTGTTTTTTACTTGAATTATAAATTTTTCTTAGTGAAAACTATGGATTCCTTAACATGTTGTCTAGTTCTTTCATCCTATTTGCAGTTGGAAAGCTTCTTCTTTTAGGGCCATGAAGTGTTCTATGAAGTGTCAAGGTTGAGTGAGTTAGTATATTCACTAGTACCATTAAATGTCTCTTATCTACTACTACTAGCCTAAACATTAATCTATAACCCCATAATGTAATATTGATGTGAGAAAAAGTAGATTGGAGAAGTGTATGTTTGGTTAGTCTCTTGGTTTCAAGTGTAACATGCAGCTAGTTGGATGTCATAAACATATTTGGTGTATCATCTCCCTTAAATAGTTTAATTTTATTTATCTTTATCCCTCTTCCCCTCCAAAGTTTAGGTTTAGTTATGAACCAAAGTGGTACATCAAGGGAGCTAGCCCTATCTAGAGATTCACCTCATTCTTAGGCTACACACAAGCCTAGAGGTATTTCCATTGTGCCACTTGGATGAGGAGAGCTTAGACATCTCCTCAAAGGGTGAAAATACAAGTGAAAATACCTATGTTTATTTTGATTTTGGATTTGATAAACCTTGTTATTTTGAGTGTATGATTACTAATGACATTAGTTTTGTAGGAAGGTAAGTCAAATAGATTTTGAGTGAATTCAAAGATGTCCTTTCCTTCCTAATGACAATGATTGGAAGAACCTTGTTATTTCTAGTAATTGGAAATATTATTGCACTACGTTTCTAGACCTAACCTCCTTATTGTGTTGCCCATGCCTTTTTTTAGATTAGTGTGCATAGTTTCATGTTTTCCACATTTGATTTCTTAGTTAGCTTTCCTTGCTTCCTTTATATATATATATATATATATATATATATATATATATATATATATATATCCTTTGTAGCACAATCCAAGAAAGACACTTTAACAAGCCATCTTGGAGACACAAGGAAGGTAAAATGATTTGTATTTTATGTTTTATTTATGTTTTTATCTTAGTTTTGTTATTATGCTCCCCCTTTGAGATAGGCTTAAGGTGTTAGCTATTAAGTGTGTTTTGTTTTGGATTTGATTTCATACACTAACATGATGCTAATCTGCCCTTATTATAATCCTATATTCACACAACTGAGTGTAGTTAATGGATTTAGAAAAGAAAAAAAAAATTCTAAATTCTATATGTTCTATTTAGAATCATAGGTCTCTAAAAGTTATAAGATGCAAAAACGAAAACTAAATTAACCTATGTTATTATTCAAATGTGACTTTTAATTTTCTATGTTTTAAGGCTTAAATAAACTTCATGTTTCTATCAAATATTTGAGGTCCTTTATCCTACTAACACAAGGGAGGTAAAATCATAGGGGTGAAATCTCCACTTAATGTTTTCTTATTTTAAGAACAAGGCTCACTATAGCAAAGGGATGTCTATGAAAAGGAACAAACAAAATGTGAAAGCAAAACTAAATTGAAAAGGTAGAAAATACGAAACCTAATCTAAAAGAAGCATATATGTATGTATGTATGTATGTATGTATGTATGTATATATATATATATATATACATATATATATATATATATATATATATATACATAGATATATATATATATATATAGACATACATACATACATATATGCTTGTTTTAGATTAGGTTTCATATTTTCTACCTTTTCAATTTATTTTTACTTTGGCATTTTGTTTGTTCCTTGTCATAGACATCCCTTTGCTATAGTAAGCCTTGTTCTTAAAATAAGAAAACATTAAGTGGAGATTTGACCCCTATGATTTTACCTCCCTTGTGTTAGTAGGATAAAGGACCTCAAATATTTGATAGAAACATGAAGTTTATTTAAGCCTTAAAACTTAGAAAATTAAAAGTCACATTTGAATAATAACATAGGTTAATTTAGTTTTCTTTTTTTGCATCTTATAAATTTTAGAGACCTATGATTCTAAATAGAACATATAGAATTTAGATTTTTTTTCTTTTCTAAATCCATTAATTACACTTAATTGTGTGAATATAGGATTATAATAAGGGGAGATTAGCATCATGTTAGTGTATGAAATCAAATCCAAAACAAAACACACTTAATAGCTAACACCTTAAGCCTATCTCAAAGGGGGAGCATAATAAAAAAACTAAGATAAAAACATAAATAAAACATAAAATACAAATCATTTTACCTTCCTTGTGTCTCCAAGATGGCTTGTTAAAGTGGCTTTCTTGGATTGTGCTACAAAGGTATTTGTTAATGGAGCTTTGTCTCTCTCCACCTCCTCTTGACATTATTGGATTTGTGGCTTTAGCTTTGTGAAGTTTCTCTCAATAATTGGTCATAATAACACTGATAGAAAATGGCTTTTGAAATCATTTAAGCATTACAACTTTAAACCAAGAAAGCTTAAAATTATGAGTGTGAGTCCTTTTATTTATAGTTTTTCAAAATGGGATAAGATCAACAATGACCATCCATATCAAGATTGAGATGTGTGGCCATGGATTAATCCAATATGTATAATTAAATCCATAAATATAATCATGTCAATTTGGAGGAAAAGACATTAACTAGACATGGATGACCCATAATTAGATGATGTAGTTATTCAATATTAATTTCCATTAATGAAATATTTAAAAGGTTCCATGAAAAATTAACTTAAGCACTTGATTCAAATCAATTAGCCTTAAACATAATTTATCAATTTTAGTGCAAATCTTGGCAATTAGAAAACAAATTAATCAAACTAATCAAAATATTGTATTATTGTCTCTAAATTTGGATAGATTAGAATTAAGATGTATTGGAACCATTATACCATTTAAGATTTTTCTGACACAAAATAACAAAGTCACATGTCTCATACAAGAAAATTGGTAAAAAAGAGCAATCCAGAACACCTAGGTACAAAATCATCATTTTAACTCAAAATGATCTAATCAAAATTAGCTATCTCATAAAATGCATTATCCCATTTAGGGATACACTAGCCAAAATTGGCAATTATATATGATAAGTTCACATCATTTACCATGTTTTAGTATTTTTAGTTCAAATTGTACATTTTGGTAGAAAATGGTCTGAAGCCTGGTTAGAGGTTATTGGTGGCCAGTTTTAGGTGTTTATAGTTTGACCCTATTTGGGAAGGTATTGAAATATATATACATAGTAACATCTTCTCAAATAATGAAAAAGTTCATGCATGCCTATAACTTTAATGACAATCGATGAACTGTATGATGCCCCCTCAAGGGAACAATTGGCACAAGTAGGTTAGAAAATGGTCCCTCAAAAGAAAGAAATGAAATAAGGGGACCAAACATATGAAGATAATGAGGTGATAACATAATGATTATGAAAAATTAGTTAAAACCACTAAGAATATAATTGGGATGGTGTATAATGGTTTGTCCAAAGGAAGTTATAAGAATTGTACCTTGATAATAGCAACATGGTATGATAACATAATGATTTGGCAAAATGTAGTTATAATCTTTGAGAAGAGGGAGCTACCCTAGTTAGGATAGAAAAACAAGATAACAACATGCCCCTATTTTGGCAAAAAAATTAAATTTTGTGAGAAAATAATGATTTACCCAAAGGTGATTATAATAATTGAGAAATATAGGTGGGATAGTTTACAATGATTTACCCATAGATGGTTATAATCATTGGACCATAATTATGGCAAACATGATTGATTGGATAAAAATGATGATAACTTGACACAGAGGGTAATGATGAATTGGAACAACTTACTAGCAGTGAAATGCATGTCTAAATTAACAAATGTTAAAATTATTTCATTGTTACTCTATTTGAGATATGATTTGGATGTCATTGATGTCGATGTTGAGGATATGTTGATGTTACCATTATTGAGTAGACTTTTTGAAGCTAATTTTTATTTTAGCACTAAATGGTAAGAATTATGATAGAACACCATGAGGATTAGGCCTAAATATGAAGGACTGATTCCCATAATCCAATATTCAAAGAAAATAATGCACCAATAATAAAAACCATGATGATAATATACATGTATGAATATGTATGGATTCAAGTATACATGCATAAGGAATCACCCAATGAATGCTCATTTATTGAATCAAGGAAACAATGCTAAAAGCAAACAAACATGCATATAAACAAAAAAACAAAGAAATAAAGAATAATTAGTCCTAATGTTAGTACAAACAACATGACTTAAACTACATGATGAACATTGCCCCTAGAAAATAGGTGACAAATTAGCAAATAAACATGACAAGGGGAATAGAAAAAAAGGAAGGGGGTGGAAGAGCTATCTCCATATGTACTAGGCAAGTGGATTCTACCTATATAATTCCATGGGCATAATATCCAACAAAAGATTTAGGCCAAATGTAGTTCTCCCAGGAAATGGGAAGAAAATGATAACTAATGAAAAATAAACATGATGGATGTGATAGAAGAATAAGAATGGTCTTGAAAAATGTAGTGTGTGGGAGAAAAGGATAAAAAGGATGGGGAAACTAAGTGAGAAGTGATTTGCTTATGACATAGTGAGGGTTCTCAAAATCCTTAAGGCAAAGAAGTGGTCAATTTTTTTTGGTTTTTTTATGATTCTACAAATGTTTTTGGAATTTTAAAGTATCTCAACTTAATCAATAATGATGAGATAGTAAATGGTCCAAGCTCACAAAATGGTGAGAGAAATGCTTAAGATGATTTTAAAATGGTGAGATCATGCCTTAGGTTGCTCAAAAAATGGTGAGAGTGTGTCTTAGATTTATCATAAAATGGTGAGAGTGTGGCTTAGGGTGATTGAGCTGACCTCAATAAGTATCAAGCACTTCTTACATAGTCCTAAGATGAGACCTCAAGTCACTATAGTTACACCCTAAAGTGAAGGAATCTAACAAGTGTAGCAACCAATTTAAACAAAATAGGCATAGTTGGTATAAAGGTATAGTATGGCATAGGAAATGGCTTGTTAGTATGGTCAAGGCACAATAAACATGTGTTGACCCTAACTTGCCCATAGGTAGTTATAACTACGATATAATGGCATAAGTCAATGATACTAATTTATCCATAGGTGGTTATAATTAATAGTATGATAATAATATATAATGAAATAAGAAATGAAGGATGCAACTACCAAACTATAATCTTACTACTCTAAAATACTATTTCTATCTATAATGATTAAAAATTTGTTGAAACTAAATCTGAATCCTTTTACTAAAAATGTGAATGGAACCAAATGGAATAGAATCAAGGTCATAAGATTGAGTAATGAAGGAGAAAACAAATTGGTTAATAATAAGGGTATAGTGGAATAGATATACAATAGGAAAAAGTGATAGGATGGTAGGATGATAAGATGGTAAAATGGTATAGTACAAAGAAGAATATTGATAAAATGATACAACTTTAAATGGTCTTTATAGATAATACATCAAGTCACTCAAGCATAGTACCACTTGAGGTAGATAATGTTCATTAGTTCATCAAGTTTGTTTCCATCTAGTGTGGCAATCCTGTATGCTCCAATTCTATAGTTTACCATAATGATGAAAGGACTAACCTAGTTGGGTTTGAACTTGCCTTTATGCTTCTTTTTGGTTATGGTATTCTTTTGGTTCTCTTTAAGGACAAGATCACCAAGTTAAAATTATCTATGTTTAACTTGAGGGTTTTAGTGGCCTCAAAGTCAATTTTGATAGGCTTGGATATTATTCACCACATCCCTGTGTTTCTCATAAAGTAACTCTATCTCTTGTAGATGAGCTACTCGATAGTTATTTTTATCTAGGACATGCCTGAAAGAGATACATAGAGAAGGAAACTTGACATCAATGGGAATAATAGCCTTATTACCATAAATGAGTATGGAGTGGCTCCTATGGGGGTATGGTGATTGGTATGATATACCCAAAAGGTGTGGAATATTTGAAGGTATCAATCACAATCGACATCATTGATAATATTTTTGAGAATGTTGATAATAGTTTTGTTTTATGCTTTGGCCTAGCCATTACTTTGAGGATAATATGTTATGTAAAAGTGTTGTGTGATCTTGTATTTGGTACATAAATTTTCAACATCTTAGTTTTTTAATGATCCTCCATTATCAGATATAATGTCAGAAGGGATATTGTAGAAACATATGAGATGGTTAAAAATAAACTTGGAAATTTGCTTTCCAATCACATAAGTAAGGGGTATAGGTTCTACCCACTTAGTGAAATAGTCAAAGGTGGTGAGTATGTGTTTATGGCATTGACATTGGTTTTAGAGTCTTTACAGGGGCATGAATTAGATTAGCATGATGTTGACATTTATCACACTTCTTCACATATGTAGATACATCTACATCCATTATGGGCCAATAATAACTAGTACACAAGATATTTTTGGATAGGACTACACCACTAGTATGGGCTCCACATACTCTTTTGTGATCTTCCCATAATGCTAGAGTAGATTCTGTCAAAGTTAAACAATGAATCATAGCTCCATCAAAACTATGGTAGCAAAGGGTTAATCTAAGTAAGATATAAAGATTGGTTCAATAGATGAAGGATTTAGATTTCTTTCATGATAGGTCAAGTGGTATAATTTGGTCATGGAGGTAGTTTTAAATGCTTGATTACTAGATAGAGCTCGGACCAATAATAGCACAAATCATTGTGATGGATAAAGGTGCATGAACTAGTGTGAGAAAATTCTCCACAAGGAATTGATACTCTTTATCTATGTCTATTTGTCAAATTAGAGATACAATGTAACCATTACATCTTCTATTACATTGCTTGCCCTTGGTCTATGTTCAAACTAAATGTTAATAATTTGTTGTTTGAGAGTGTCAACCATTGACTTGTATGAAACTAACTTGTCATACTTAGTCTAAAAGTGGTCTATAACTTGATTTATGATTATCTAAGAATAACCATAAACTTTAAGATGACTTATATTCTATTGTACTCCTTGGTGAAGCCCTGAAAAAAGGGCTTCATATTTGTCCATGTTGTTTGTATAGGGAAAATTGATTATGAATGACATGGGAATTAGATCCCTTTGTAGTGTTATGAACAAAAGGCTTGCCCCTGATCCATGTGATATGAATGAACCATCAAAATACAACTTCTAATGTTACTCCTCAAGATGTTTTTCAATGACAGTCATAATAGATTCATTAGGAAACTAAAATGTGAGAATTTTTGTATTGGCAAGGGGTGCTTTAACAAGCTGATCTGTAAGAACTTGCCCCTTAATGGCTTTTTGGTTGATGTATTTGATCTCAAACTCACTAATAATAATGATCGACTTGGCCATGTGGCCTTGTAAATATATTTTAGATAGTATATTTTTGAGTGGATCTACTTTTGAAATGATCATGGTCTTATTATTTAACATGTAATGGCATACCTTTTGAGCTATGAAGACCATAGAGAGATAAATTTTTTCTATGGGTGTAAAATTATGTTCATACACAACTAGTGTATAGCTTAAGTATTACATGACATGATATTTTCCATTATCATCATGCTAATAAAAAAGTTCCCCCAAGGCATTATCAGTAGCAGATAGATACAAAAAGAATGGCTTTCTCGACATAGGAGGCAACAAAATAGGTGGATTCACTAAATAGTCCTTTAAATACTAAAAAGTTGTTTATAAATGATCATCCTAGTGAAATGTGACTCCATTATTTATAAGATGAATAAAAGGACGAAATTTATTAGCTAATTGAGATATGAAACATCTAATTCATTGGATCGTGCCTTGTAAACTATAGAGATGCTTCAAATTAGTTAGTGGTGGCATTTCAGTTAGAGCTTAGACTTTAGTTGGATTAACTTCAATGCCCCTATGAGACACAATGAAGACAATTAATTTTATTGATGTTAGTCCAAACACACACTTATTAGGGTTGATATTGACTTTATACTCATGCAGTCTTTCAAATATTTTGCATGGTACTACTAGATGATCAACCATAGTTTTTTATTTGCCAAGAGTGTCATCGACATAGTATTTGATAATTTCAATCATCATATTATGAAATATGATGGTCATGGCTTTTTTATAGGTGTCCCATTCATTTTTAAGACCAATTAGCATAACCTGATAATAGAATGTTCCCCATGGAGTGGTGAACATTATTTTTTATTACTCTTCTAGTGCTATCTTGATCTAGTTGTACCTTGAAAAGTCATCCATTAAAGAAAGCATTTTATAACCTATTATGGATTTGATGATCATGTCAATGTTTGGAAATGGAAAATTTTCCTTAGGGAAATATTTTTTTATATCATGGAAATTAGTATAGATTATGATTTATTCTATCTTTTTGTTGAATGGCACAACATTTGAGATCCACTCTAAATAGTCAATTGATCAAATACATCCCACTTCCAATAGTTTTCCAACTCTTTGTTCAATAATATAACAATGAAATGATCTATCTTACACAAATTTTATTTCAATGGTTTAGTATCAATATTTACCACAAGGTGGTGCACAACCAAGGTGGGGTCCAAACCTAGCATGTCAAAATATGCCCATGCAAAATATGTCAATAAACTCCTTCAAAAGGGATGTAAGGAATTCACACTCCTTCACTATAAGGGATACACCTATCTTGATCCACTTTGGGTCATTTTGGGACCTGATGTTTACCTCTATTGTGTCCTCCACTATAAGGATTAAACTATATTCAAGGATAGTGGGCAAGGATTTGAATTGATTGGAAACATTAGAGTCCTCTGTTAGGATTGGCTCTTTGAGTTCCCATAGGCATGATGAACCAGAGTCCCCTAATGGGAAGTTTTGCCATGTAACAAATAATATTGAAAAATCCTAAATGATTCGATCAAAATCTTTTTTTCTTCAAAATTGAACTTAGACTCCTAGACAAGTCCATTACTAGTGGTCTCCTGAGCTATGTTTGAATAAGGTTAAACACTCCTATCTAATGGTGCCTAAAATAGGTTTTCACCACTAGACTAGCCTTTTTATTTACTTTTTCCTTGGTTAAAAAGTGCCTCAAAAATTTTTTCACTTTGGGAATTTAATGTTTTAATTATTTTATTTTAGCTAGGGATGTTCATCCACTCTCAAAAATAGGCTTCAAGATCCAACTTGATTAAGAACCCTAATTTATGGTCCCCTAATGGAACATTGTCTTTATGGCCTAAAAAATTGTAAAAATACTCATTCTTTTAAAAATCATAAATTCACACATTAGGTTCTTATTAGTCTCAGTATATCAATAGAGGATAATAAAATGCTAGTGGGTTATGACAAATGACTAGTCTAAGGGTATAAATGGAATGAGGGTTAAACAGGTTGGTCTTAGATAGGTCATAAAAAAGACTATAATCAGACTCTACTTCATTATTGGCATCATCATCACTATTTGATGGTGATTGAACATAATTAAGGCACATGTGGTCACCCACATGTGGTTTAAATCCAATTCCATAGGGCCCTTTATATCTGGTCATGTAAATTGACTCAAGTGTTCCTTGTTGATTGGTTTGAGGCCTCCTCCTTCATAGTCTTGATTCTTCATGATCATATTAGGAATAAGATACTTTGAATTCTCATGAAAATCAGCCTAATTATCATTGCATAACCATGATCCATCTCCTTCTAGAGGGTCCTACTCTAAGCTAAATTCTAGTATAAACATGATGGGTCTTGGATAATAATTTTTACCTTTTCCCTTTTTTCCCATTCTAGATGAAGTGCCTTGACTTTATGTCTTCCAAAGGACTTTAGGTTCTATGGAAGGTTTGCAATGTGAAAGGTATCATGGGTCAAATAATCTCTTATGCCATTAGGTGAGATGGTATAATGATTGGATATCTTAGGAGGTGGAATGTGGGAAAGGGAATCAAGGGTATTAAGACTAATGTTAATGTCCTCTAAAAAATAAAGTATTATTACCTTTCCCTTATCTTATTTAGGAACCAGATTCATGTTGAAATAGTAGTTATAGCTCTTAAATTCAATCTTTAGGTGTTTACAGTTCTCGTATGGATGCCAATCTCCTAGTATACAAACTTACAACTTTGAATGGGAGAACTTGATACATTAGTGAAACATTGATGGGACTGCATTAATTTCATGTATACAAAATTACATCCCTAAATGGGAGAACTTGATACATTAGTGTAGCATTATTGAGATTGCATTAATTTCATGTAACAAAGGTCCTTCCAATATAATATTGTATGACAAATCAAGATCTAACACATGGAAAAGTCTATCTTGGGTTAAGCTCCCAAGGATAACTAGAAAATAGATGATGCCTTATGATTCTCATTATTCATTATTATAGTCTTTGATGTTTATAATTTCCACTTGAATATCTACCATCATGTACCTAAGAATCTTGATGAGCTTGAGAGACACTATGTTTAGACCTAATCCATTATTTATAAGGACACATTTCACTTTGTTAAATTTTATGCAAACTTCTATGTATAATGGATTATTATAAAATTGACTAAGGGATGACATGTCACTTTGGTTGAAAGTGACTTGTTGGGTTAAATCTAGGTGTCCAACCAAAACATGGAATTTGTTAGGGGATATGTCACTTATAATAGTGGATTGGCTAAAGAACTCATTCAAAATGTTTTTGTGGATTGTTGCCATATGAAACAAATGTAAAATGAAGATCTATGCTAGCATCTTTTACAATTATCCCACAATGTCAAAATTCTTTTCTTGGTCAATTATAAATGGGTTGTTAAAAGGTATAATGTCTAGTTGGGTGATAAACAATTTGGAAAATGGATGTCAGCCTAGGATGGTAATCTTTGACCTTCGAGTTGTGATTTCACAATCAAGATTAAACAAAGGAGCATGATTTCTAAAAAATGATGGTGATGGTGGGGGTACTAGATAGGACAATTTTTTATTTAATAGTGCACTTGTGCATGCTCATGAGGTAATGATGAGTTAACAATATATGATCCAAAATTAGTAATCCTTATTTGTTGGTATGCTTATATGTGGTCCTAGGTTAAATAAGTATTATCAATGTGAGTTGGTGGATTGGAATTATTTAGAAAAGGTCTTGATTTATTGGTATTTGGTTTTAGATTGATGGAGATGGTGTTAACATGATCTCTTGCAATATATCCTAAAACCGTATTGTAGTTATGTGCAACTACGTGGTATGTTTGTTAGTTATTATCATTCCAACCTTGGTTCTATCCATTATTTGAACATTTTTGGTTCTAATATTGGTGATTCTATTGATTATGTTGGTTTTAACTTGGTTATTGAAACTATTGTTGTTGGTGTTGCACGAGCCATTATTGGTGTTATTTTTGTTCTAGTTGGTTATTATACTATGAAAAAGGGTTTTGATAGATTCTAAGGTTTTGATTGGAAGTGGAAGCACTTACATCTAATGTTATCTACCCATTCTCTAACATATTTTGAATCAAATGTTTGATTTGTACACAATGGCACAAATTATGTCCATTAACCCAATGATATTCAAAAAATTCATTTTAATGGTACCAATCAAGATAAGTAATGCCCTTAGGATAATGTTTTGGTATAGGATAACTAATTAGATTAATGGTGGTGAGATTGTAAAACACCAATTCAATAGGTTCTCTAAGGTCACTAAAAATGTGATGCTTAGGCACTATTATCCTTAGAGGAGGGGCTTATAATGGCAAAGGCTATTGCATTTGTTGCAAGGTCTAGGTTGTTACACTTACTAATTTGCTGAAAAGGTTGTGGGTTAAGAGTAATTTTCATATGTTACGTGGGTTGAGTAGATAGTGTTTGTACCATTATTACATATCATTATTTAGTTACTCCATTTTTCATAACCTTTTTATTGTGATTTAATGGCTTGGGTTTTTTTATAGTTATTGATTTATGCTGGTTGTGACACTTGTGCTTGGACTTGATGCTAGTTTTGGCCATTTCCTTGATTGGTAACTTGATTCTAATTTGAAAAAGTAATATTGATGATCCATTTGTTAATAAGGGCTCACTCAATCAACAAACCTTTGTCAATGATCTCTTTAAAGGTATGCACACATTGCAATTTTAAATGATAAGATATCTCATTATACAAATTTTTGGTAAACATAATGGCTAATTGTTTGTCAAGTAAACTATGACTGAATCAGATTGTAAGGGATCTCTATCACTATAAATAACTGTAAAAACTTTCACTATCCTTTTACTTAACTTGTGTCATTTTGACCAATGAAATATCATGCTCAAGATTATATGAAAAGTGTTACACAAACTTGTCTGAAGTATCATCAGAATCTAATACAAAATTCCTAGACAACTTCAAAAACCACTCCAAGGCTTGTATTTGTAGACTCCTTGGGAATAACAATAAAAGTTATATGTTTTTATATGCCACTACCTAGCATGCAACAAAGAACTTGATCAAATGAGACTTGGGGTCACCTTTCCCCATATATTTATTAAATCTTAATGGTTCATATCCTAGAGTAAATGGTATTTATAAGTAATCCATGTTAAATGAATAAGAACACATGTCAATAAACTTAAACTTTTCGGTTTATTTCTTAGCTTAGATGACAACCATCATATCCTTCATCTATTATAGTTCTTAGGCTAAGAAACTAGAGGGAACATTGGTTTAAGGTGGAATATTGGCCTAGGTAGGTGTTTAAATGGTCACAAGTGGATCACTTTGATTGGGGTATGCTATAGGTATTTTTTAGGGTATGTTGGTTTGGTTAGGGAATGGACCAGGAAAACACATGCATAGATTAGGGTTTGATTATGGAAGTTGTACATTCTATGGTGTGATATTCTGGTTGGGGTTAGATATGTAGGCTTTATTTTGTGGTTGGGATGGAGGAATATGGTTTACTATCCCTATTAAGGTTTTATAGGGACATGTTACTAACTAATTGAACTTTTTTGTTGAGGGGGACTTGTGAACGAAGACCCTATCTTTGAACTAGTGGCACATTCTATGAAAAAGGCAAAAGTTGCTTGATAGGTACTTGAAAAACATTATAACCTCATTTTTGAATGAATCCCAATTGGGAATTGGATGCATGTTTTCTATTTAATATTTGTTTCTGACCAATATTCATACGTTTTTAGTTAGACATTGTTTGGCTTTGAATTGGTATATTGGTCTGTGAGAACATATGTATGTTCGTTACTACTTAGCAAGGTGGAACATTGGTTTCCCATTGTTAATTTGGAAATATATTATACATTTTTTGTGTTGATACATTAGATGATTCCTAATATTGTATAATACTACTTGTTACCTGTTGGGGTGGAGTAGATTCATCATATTTTATTGTTGAAGCATGACACTAGTTGTTGGCTGGCTGCCTAATCTTGTTAGTTGAGCACTTGAAAAAGTAGTTGGTTTAATATTAATGGTAGTATTTAGTTGAGGTTGGGACATATAAAATAATAATCTATAATTTGGATAACCACTCATGGTTTTATCTAAAAGTACATTTTTTTGTAGACTAGTTATTTGTTTACTTACACCACTTTGGTTTGGATTGGATATTACTTGAACATTTACACTACATTTTACTCAATAATATACATAAAACAAAAAGACACTTCTTTTATGGTTGGCATATGGAAAAAGTTTTTAACCAAAGTGTTTTGTGTGAATGGGTCTACACCCTAATTATCTTGACTAGTCAATTCTATTAACACTCTGATTGAATGAACTAAATCTATGAGAGGTTTATTTGACATGATCATATAATTAAAATTGTGTGTTAGGCTCAATTAATTTTGGAATGATATCTACATCTATAAAAAGTGATACTCCACGGGGTCGTTGCCTTTAAAAAGCATACTATGGTCCAATATGCCATTGGGATTAAAGCTAAAGGATTGCTAGAAGAAGCTTAATGGCTATATATTATGTAACATAGTACCAAAAACATAGCCCTTAATTCTATATCTCTAACCAAAAGCTTGTCTATATTTTCCAATAAGTGATACACAAATAGATAATAATCATATGTTGATAGAGTCTTAACATAGTATGTTTGTTGAGGAAATGGTTCCTCAACCAAAGGTACCATATCTAGGTATTGATTTGTTTGTCCTTGATCCTACTTTTAGTATGGAGGAATGTTAACCAAATAGTGATCCAATGGATCTTGGTTTTATGCTCTTATTTTATTATTATAAGATGGATAAGGATCCATCTCATAAACAACATCACCTGCATAGGGGTCTTGAACCATTTTTTCTTATGTGACTACATTACTAAACCCTAGATTACATATGAAATTAATATGAGTGTAGGAAAACATGTTGGGATCCATATTAAATTTTGTGCTACCTAACAAAAATAGAGTTCTACAAACTCTAAAAAAAAATGCCTAAAAAATGAAAGGTTCAAACTTTGTCTAGGCTTAATCAAAAGGATGGATATGTATATCCAAAAAGGTGTATACAATTACTTGTGATAAAATAATCTAACATCAAATATCTAATGTTACACATCTCACACAAATAGGTCAAGTAGGTGGACTAAAAATCAAAATTCTAAATTCTAGAGTCAAAGTGTTTCAAATGAGTCTAATCTAGTAAAAATAAAGGTTGCTAGGTATTTTGGCCAAATGTGGTATCAAAATCTATACTCAAACAAGGCATGTGTTAGGACCTATGGCCAAATGATGTCAAAATCTATATAGATTTGAAACACTTTTTAGCATAAACTAGGCACTTGACTTTTAGATATAAACTTTATCAATAGGTATGAGGTATGAAATGAAAGGCACTTAGAGATATATTATTTTCACCTAAATAATGGCATAAAACTAAACTCTTTTGACCAAGAAACTAGATGAAAATGAACAAAATAATTGTACTAGACAAAGACTCATAAAGTACACTCTAATTGGTTTGAAAATTGGAAAAGTTGAAATATTTATGAATAGGCATATGAAATAAATTAAGCAGTGTAACAATGAGAAAATGTTCAAAAGATGTGAGAAATGTTTGTTTAAAAACTCTAAGTCAAAATGGTTTAACAATTTTAGGGTAATGTAACACTACTCTTCTCAACTCAAATGACACACTCATAAAGTTTGACAAATCTCTAAGGAAAAAGTGTTGTATTAAATAGACTCAATAAGAATGGTAATAGGCTGGGTAGGATAAAATTTAGTTTAGGACTCAAAGTGTGAGTGATACATAGTATGATGTGAGTCCACTGATGATGATGATGATGATGATGATGATGATGATGATGATGACGATGATGATAGCGAGTCTTAAAAATGGCCCTCAATCCAAACTAGAAATTTAACTCAAGTTAAAACAAGTCAAGTGTAAAATGGTGAACCTAATTTTAACACATCAACCTTTAAAATTTGGAAGAGTTCATTTTCAAATTTGAACTTATCAATGAAGGACTTAAGAAAATTTGGCAAATTGTCTAGACTCAAATGGGCAGCATAACTACACCAAAATGGACGATATGACACAAAGTTTTTGATAACAAATTGTAACAAGGAAAAAGATGATTTTTAATTGGGTAGTATAATGCTTCTTGTTTGAATAATTTATGGATGATGTATTTTGGTTATGTGACCGTTTATTGAACAAATAGTTTTGACTCCAAACAATACCAAGTAATATAAGATCAACAAGACAAAATTAATTATCCTAAGTCCTAAACTAACAAGGTTGCATGATATTATTGAAGTTTATATTTATACATACACTTGAGAGGATTTTAATTATTCATCCAAAATAAAAGTGCATTATATAGTAGGGTATTTTACACACCCTTCTCTAAAGTGATAATAATGTGGCATAGACCTTGAGGCATACCTTGCATCAATAACATTTCTGTGGCAAATGTAGTTTTTCTAAAATGTTATAAGTTTTTGAATGTCTAGATGGATCAAATGCATACAAATTTCATGTTAACATATAAAAAAAGTGCACATCATTTTGGTTCTCATCATATAGATTATTGTATGATATCCATCACTTACTCAGTATAGTCTGATGTTCAACATGTTCAAATATCTTGGGCTTAGTAGCCTACTAATGGAGATGGTGTAACTGATCAAACCACTATCTTAGTGGGGTGATCCCAATTTGTATACCCCACTATGAAGAGGGGTTGAAGACAATGTCAAGAGAAGAAACCCTAGGTCAAGGCTTCCCTAAAAAACTTATAGGAGGTGATGAAATCACCCTCATAAGCCAAAATTCATAAAATAAAAATTATAAGCAATAAGGCTTTATGATTGATGTGAGATCACCCAAACCTTGCAGGTTTTGGGGAGATATTATCTCAACATCCTTTTTACACCTTTAGACTAAGGCAATTTACAATGAAAATGGTGTTTTTGATCTCACAAGTTTCCTAAAGGGTATAGGGGGAGAACATACATGCATAAATTGCTTTTTGCACAAATAAATTAACTAAGCAAACCATTCATTGAAAACAAAATTTGAAGTGAGTTCAATTTTAAAACACTAAAGTTGAAAGATTTGGTGGTGCTCTTTGGCCCCTTAGACTTAAGTTGTAAAAAACATTTAAATAAAAACTATAAAACATTCAACATAAATAAACATGTTTTCCTTTAAGCACTAAATTAAAATTCCTAATTCTTTTTAAGCACCTAAAAGGAGTTTAAAATACTTAATTAAGATTATTTTGACACTTATTCATGTAGGTCCTACAATAAATTTATTAGAGTTTTGTTTATATTTGAATATCTTTTTCAAAAGAGACAACAAACTTGAAAAGTATGCTCTTGGGTTTGGATAACCTGTCAACCCAAAGATAAAACCTCAAGAAAGCAAACATATTAGATTAGACTTGGTTGGTAAAAAATCTCAATAAAACTTGAAAGGCAAGGATTAGACAAAGAAAACATAATTTACTAAAACCAAGCAACTATGATTAGAAATATTTAAAAAATGCAAACTCCTATTTCAATATTTTGTTAAAAAACTATGCAACTTAATGGTAAACTAATAGCATATTCTAAAAATTTAGGAGAAAACATGTGGCTTTAAAAAATAAATCATCAAAAATGGAGTCCATATGACCCCAAATGAAGCTCTGAAAAATGGCATATTGATCTTGTTGTCTCAAGTCATCGGTTATTAGGCATAGTGGTGGCTTGCAATAAGTCTAGGCCATGGTTTTTATAGTCCAAGCTGTAGCTTTTCACATAGAAGTTTGTGAATATAATTTTGATGGTTTTTTCACCTTTTTAGGCCTCAAACTCCAAGATTCTACATGTAATTACTTAGCAGGATGATTTTAGGAATATTTTAAACAAATTCATGGGGTGCGGTCCCACCAGGCATGCCATTTATGAACATATGATTATAATAAGGGGATATTAGTATCATCTTAGTGTATGAAATTAAATCCAAAAAAAGACACACTTAATAGCTAACGTCTTAAGCCTATCTCAAATGGGGAGAATACTAACAAAACTTAGATGAAAACATAATTAAAACATAAAATACAAATCATTTTACCTTCCTTATGTCTCCATGATGGCTTGTTGAAGTGGCTTACTCAGCTTGTGCTTCAATGGTCTTTGTCAATGGAGCTTTCTCTCTCTCCACCTCCTCTTAGAATCATTGGCTTTGTGGTTTTATCTTTGTGAAGTTTCTCTCATAAATTAGGGATAATAACACCAATAATAAATGGATTTTGAAAACATTTAAGCATTATAATTCTAAACCAAGAAAGCTTAAAATTATGAGTGTGAGGCCTTCTATTTATAATTTTTCAAAATGGTCTAAGATCAACCATGAACATACATCTCAATATTGAGATGTGTGGCCATGGATTAATCCAATATTTATAATTAAATCCATAAATATCCTCATGTCAATTTGGAGGAAAAGGCATTAACTAGACATGGGTGACCCATAATCTTGATATTTTATACATTTATGGATTGTGGATTCCACCCCATAGAATGATGTCTTAGATGATGCAATTATTCAATATAAATTCATATTAATGAAATATTCAACAAGTTACATGGAAAATTAACTTAAGCTCTTGATTCAAATTAATTATCCTTAAACATGATTTATGGATTTTGATGCAAATCTTGGCAATTGGATAACAAATTAATCAAACTAATCAAAATGTCATATTATTGGCTCTAAATTTGGCTAGATTGGGATTATGATGTGATGTTAGATGTGTTATAACCATTATCCCATTTAGGATGTTGCTGACACAAAATAGGAAAGGTACGTGTCTCATGCAAGAAAATTGGTAGAAAAGAGCAATCCAAAGCACCCAAATGTGAAATCATCATTTTGACTCAAAATGATATGATCAAACTTAGTTATCTCATAAAATGAATTACTCCATTTAGGGATACATTGGCCAAAATTGACACTTATATATGATAGGTTCACATCATTTTGCATGTTTTAGTGTTTTTAACCCAAATTGTGAATTTTGGTAGAAATTCATCTGAAGCCTGGTTGGAGGTTATTGGTGGCCAGTTTTAGGTGTCTACAAGTTGAATAAATTGAACAAAGAAGAAACATTTATTTGGTTTGAATCTATCTTGGTAATTTGAATTTTTTGAGTTTATAATTTTACTTATGGCTTGGTCCCCAACCATCAATGGACTAAACAAAGAAATATTTTCATAAGAAAATATTAAAGTAAACATAATAAAAAATGCAAAAAACTAAAATCTTCCTGAAAGGGTGATTAATGCAATCTCCATAATAGGAATTTTTGCTTGACTAGTAGTGGAACAAGGCCTTTAGTGGGACTAGAGGTATCTTTATAAAGGTTATAGACACATGGCTAGTAATAGAGTAATGCCATAACATTCCCCCTAAGATAAATTGACAAATCTTTTCTCTCTTATAGTTTTTGGTTGGATAAGCAAGTTTGAATTATTTTATGTGAATTCATAAACTATAAATGAATTTATCACTTTCAGACATTGATGGTATTTAATAGAATTAAAAATTAGTGTGCCACATATTGAACTACACTTTAGTGCCTTCATATTTATAATTTTATCTAGATAGAATTATCTATAGTCTATACTTGTGTTCAAATGTGAATATTTTTAGTCTAACTTTTGGATTTCTTTGACTAGATATTCTATGTTTTGAATACATTTGCAACATTCTTCACATGGAAGTTGCCATTTTTTGGGTCCAACATGCCCCATCCTCAGCATATCATATGGCAGCCATATTTTTTTAGTTTTGTCTCTAGTTTTTAGGTTCTTATATGTGAATTTGTACCTTATGGATGTTTCATTGATATTAACCAAGTTTGTTAATCAAAGCTTCATTATTACACTTAGTTTGAATAACACATTTAGGACCTTATGGTTGTAAGTTATGAATTTGCAAAAGGTCTTGAGAGTCTAGGTTATTTTAAATTATGTTTAAAATAATTTAAAATTTCCTCTTTTGAAACATATAACTTTGACAATGGAAAACTTATCTAACTTTTTAGAGTATACTCATTTTTCTCCTCAACAATTTGGCTTCTTTGGGGGTTCAATTTTAGAATAATTTACTAAATGTTTGTATTATTTCATCTTGAGAATTAGTTTATTTCTAAATAATGTATAAAATTAAATTTAAATTTATGAAATTTGGATTCCTTTTATACTAAGTTTTTATGCCTTCATCCATTAATTTGGATTTAGCCATGTTTTTTCAAGAACTTAGACATTGGCTTTTAAAATTGAAAATGATGACTATATCCTTTTATTTACTAATCATAAGAGCCAAATTTATTTATTAGATATAAATGGAATGATCCTAGTGATCCACTACCCTGAAGTGGTCTGTATAATTTGATAGGCTTCTATGCAAGCATATTAGTAGGATTGCACCACATGGCATGATCCCAGTGACCCACTTCCCTGAAGTGATCTATATAATTTAGTAGGCCTCCAAGTGAGTATATTAATAGGATTATGCCACATGGATTAATTTTATGTGAGACACTACCCTAAGGTGGTCTATATATTCCTAATACACATCTGAGTTTCAGGTCAAGAAGATGTCACCACATGGAAACATTCCATTATGTCATGGCCAAGGTACATTCAAGAGATATTGCATCTTGGGTTAAGTAGAAAATGAGTGATGAATAGAAAAATGACATGACTATGATAATAGATAAAATTATAATAATAATAATTTCATCAATATATTGGATTTAATTTGATGTCCCATCTAGCTACCAAATTCATCAAAAGTCCTAAAAAGGGTTTGTGTCGAGTCTAGACATTGTATTCAAAATAAAGTCAAATTATTAAAACCTAAAAGGCCCATAAGATATCAAATTCAAGAATATTAAAGTGTCAAATTGATATAAAAGGTCCTAAAGTCATAAAAAATATGGCATATTCATAAATCAACCTCTAAAAGTAAATTCAGAAGTCTATGTAGGGCATGGTGGAACGACAGTCCCAAGAAAATCCCAATGATAATCTACTACCAATATTTGAATCTAAAAACTATTAACCCTTGACATTGAATGTAAAGTAATAAATACAATTTGAGTAATCACATGGAATGTAAATTATAAGGAGTAAGAGGAGGTAAATAACAAAAAGGAAAAATATTTGTATTAAAGAGGTGTGCCTCCTAACTGTAAATCATGCTCAAGTTGGTAGATCTATCATAATCTCAATTCAATTCCTAGGCCATCAACCACCTTGGTAATGGAAGGAGAAAACTTCGTCTAATTTTTATATATATAATGGATGATGTTTCCATTTGTAAATGGGCATCACTTTGAGGCATTGAAATACTCTTGGAATTTTGCCAATATTGCACCTACCACTCATATTTTTCTTTGGTTATCTACCTAAAGAAATGGATTGTAATATAATGATTTTAGAATGTTTAATATAGATTTATTGTGTTTTATTCACTTAAAATTCCTCCAAAATTTTGATTTATATGGTTATTTGATACTAGGATTGATATTATGCTTGATTATAGACATGAATGTGGCATCTAGATTGTGCTTATGCTAGCCTAGTCCCTTGCCAATTTTGTCCAATTTCTTCTTTAAATTTTCTATGATTTGTGTTTCCAACTATAATGTGTTCCCAAATATTTGTGTGAAATCTTATAAAACTTTGGGTGTTTATATTTAGTGAATGATTTTCAATTTGACCATTCATATTTGTAGATGATTGTATAAGTTAAGATATGTAACAACTATTTTAATTAGTTTATTGTATTTGTTCATGCTTTAATTTAGTATTTTCCCAATCATTATGTGAAATAGTTGCAGACTATTAGTTAAACTATATTTATAATGGATTCAATGGATAAATTAATTTCATATAAGTGTCCATAGAATCTTCCCCATTGAGTGTCTCACATTTGTGTATTAGCTAGACTAGGCACACAATGGTATAACTATGGATAGGAATGCTTTCAGTTCCTTGGCATCAAGAAGCTTATTATAATAAAAGACACCCTTATTTTATACCCTACCATCTCTCTCTCATTTTATATTTTTTTAGATGATTACCCTAACCTATTTTAGGTTGTGATAGGAATTGTAGTGAATCAAAGCTTATAATTTCACAATTTGAATCAAATAGATAGTAGGATTTAGATAATAATTAGAAAATAACTAAATGGACATGAATACTCATATCAATTGAAAATATAGTGGTAATAATTATTAATCTTTGAGTAAAATAAGGTTAAATTTATTTTTCCTTGGATTAAACTAGCATCAATCCTAAAATTAATGAGAGATATATTTATCCCATGTATTGTTCCCCACTTTTTCCCCTAAAACACTCAACCTCATGAACGCTTTCTAACCAAAGAATTTTGGGGAGAAAAAAAACTTTATATAAAGTGCGCGGGGGGGGGGGGGGGGGGGGGGTGTGAAATTTTTAGAGCCAAAATTAATTTTTAAACTTCAAGCAATGAATAAAAATAAGGAATTCTA
>JARHVA010002026.1:1590000-1600000 GCA_037957365.1 Torreya grandis
AGACCAAGGTAATGGTTTATAGACTTGTAAGTGAATGTGTTGAGATAGAAGATGATAGAGTCAAAGGAAAGATATTATAGGGAGTGTGATTAGTGGATGAAATGAATTACATAATAGATTCAGAATGAGCAAACAATTTTAGAGTGATCTAAAAGGGGTGTTTGGATGCATTGCTTGTATGAACAAGTTTGAGTGAGTGTGATGAGTTGAAAGAGAGGTGTTATACATTATTTATCCATAAAATTTAAAGGAAATTAGATTTATGGAGTTATTTATTTCATAGGTGTTTTGTGGGTGCTCAACGTCTAGAACAAGTGGTTGTTTGTTCATACTTAGGGGTGCATGTTCTTTATGAAGTGGGTACTTCACTAAAATGTCTCATATTTGTGATCATCTTATAAGACAAGTAGTCCATGTGTTTCTAGGCTTAAGAGTGGGTTTTATTCCCCACGAGGGTTTCCCATAGAATTCATGTGTTGTGTATATGATCTTGCATTATCTCTCATATTCATTGCTATGAATAACTTGTATAATTTATAATTTCTTATGTTATTTGACTAAGAGTTTGAAATAATTATAATTGAAGTTTGAAATATATTACATCACTAATTCACCCCCTTCTCAGTGATTGTGCCTCTAACAATTGATATTAGAGTAGGACCTTCATTACAAATTTAACCACTTGAAGGTGATCTAAGGTACAATATAGAAAGTTAATAGTTTTAGGGTTTCTCTAGAAAGCAAGCACCATTATTCAATTGGTAAAATTATGCTTTCTAGAGTACAAGGATGTGGACATACATCATGTTTTTAGGTTTTGATACTTGGAAATATATCATAGATGGTTATACTACATGAGCTATTCCTATAACTAGTGTTACTAATAATAAGTTGAGTGAGAATAATTCTAAAGCTATGAATACTATTAGTTGTGGTCTATCTAAGGCTGAGTTCACCAAAGTGATCCATTGTAACTCTACCAATGAAATTTGGGACAAATTATAGAATATTTATGAAGGAGACTCAAAGGTAAAACTAGATAAATTACAAACTTATTGAAGGCATTTTTAAGGTCTCAAAATGAAAGAAAAAGATACTATGACATCATATATTCTAAGGCTTGATAAGATAGTAAGCATGATCAAAGTTTTTGGAGAGGTGACTGATGAAGCTACTTTAGTATAAAAGGTATTGAGGACTCTTACACTCAAGTTTGATTCAAAAATTTTTGCTGTATAAGAAATTCATGGTCTCACTTAGTTTAAGATGGATGAACTGCATGACATCCTTACTTCCTATGAGATGAGAGTTTATGAGGATAAACCACCAAATAAGGAATCAAAATTCAAGATAGAAATGAATCCAAAAAGAGGAGAATTCAAGGTAAGGAAGTCAAGTATGATGATATTGATGAAGATAAACTGATTTCTTTATTTACAAAGAAATTAAAAATAGGTTAAAAAAGTATAAGGGTAAACTACCCTTTAAATACTTCAATTGTGGAAAGACAAGACACTTTTCCAATCATTGTCATCATAAGCATAAGAATTATGATGATTAAGATCATGATGAAGACTAAGGTGAAGGCAAGAAGACATTCAAGTCTGATAAGAGGAAGAAAGGATTCAATAGGTATAATGACAATAAGACTCTCTACACCAATAAAGGTTACAGCTCATCAAATGAGAGTGAAGACAGTGATTCTTAGTTTTATAATGAAGATGATGGACTTTTTGAAGATGAAGTCCTCTACTAGGTCAAGGAAGGAAGTTGCTCATATCAAAAGTAGTCTACTTGGAGTGATATAGATAATGAAGATGATAAGGAGGAATGTGAGACTAAGTTATTGAATACCCTTGAATATCTAAAGATTGAGAAGAAAAAGATGATTATGTTGAAGTTACATATGAAGTAATATGTAAATAAATTCATTATGTATGAGTCTAGAATGGATGGTGACTCAAAAGAGCATAAAGGTATAGTCAAGCATCTAAATAGTCAATTATAATTCTTATCTACAATCCTAAAAGCTAAAAAAGATGAGTGTTCAAGGTATGTGATTAAAAATGAGTAATTAAAAACTAAGTTAGAAAAGGCATCCAGTAATATCATGTCATTTATGATGTTTAAAAATAGCTCAAGTGATCTAGATAATATTACGAATAGTCAAAATCATGCTAGTGATAGAACTAGATTTTATTACAAAGAAGAATAAAAGATTACAACTCAATACAAGGTGAAAACTAATGTGAACAAAGACAATCAGACCTTAAGTGTTAAAAATCAATCTTGGACTGATGATGTTGGTATAATGAGGACAATTTAGATTAGACAACCAAATGCCATGAGGTATGCAAATTTTAATTGTTACTGCTATACTTGCAATCAATTTGGTTATAGGGATAGAGAGTGTAGAATACTTGTTATAAATGACTTGAATCATTAATCAAATAACATTAATAAATTTGAGTGCTCTAAATGTTATGATATAGGACACATTGCAAGATTTTGTCCAAATTAGGTAAGGCAAGTTGAGTTCACTTCAAGAAGAATGGTTTGATACAATTGTAATTAGAAAGGTCATATTTCCAAGAATCACAAAAGATATTTTTGGAAAAAGGACACACAATTCATTGACACCATCAAATGGTTTAAGGAAACTAAGCCTAAGAAATAATAAAAAAGAAATAAAACTCTTACAGTGCACCAAAGGAAGAAACAATGTTTGTTCAAACAAATTTTTATACTAAAAAAGATGTGAAGAAGAAGTGGTACATAGACAGTGGGTGTTCAAGTCAAATTATTTAAGACAAGAGAAATTTTATATCTCTCAATAATACCAATCCAAGTTTAGTTAGATTTGGTGATAAAAAATATGCTAATATTGTTGAAAAAGGTACTATGAGTCTTGACAATGGCCATACTAGAACCGATAATGTCTTACATGTAGAAGGTCTAAAACATAATATTTTCAGTGTGAGTCAAATGTGTGAAAAAGGAAATATTGTAACCTTTCATGATAAGGAATGTGAAGCTAAAAGAGAGAAGTTTGGAAAAATAATTGCGAGCATTCATAAACTAGAAAACAACTTGTATATCTTCTATGAACCCAAGAAGGAGAAATGTTTCATAAGTCAATTGGATGAAAGCTAGCTTTGGCATAGAATAATTGGACATATAAATTTTGAAAATATTATAAGGATCATTTAAAAGGGTTTAGTAAGACATATGACAAAAATTACCAAAATTCATCATTCTCTCTACAAAGCATGTCTTTATGGGAAACAAATCAAGAAGAGCTATAAATCTAAGGAATATTTCACTATAAGACCATTAGAATTGATCCATTCTAATCTATTTGGACCTATGAGAACTCAAAGTATTCAAGGTAACACTATTTCATTCTTCTTATTGATGATTTAACTAGGATGACTTGGATATGCTTTTCTAAAGAGAAATTTTAAGCTTTTGCAATATTTACAGCATTCAAAGCACTTGTGGAAAATGGAAAGGAATCTAAAATTAAGTGTGTAAGATCAAATAGAGGGGGTTTGTTTTGGTCTCATAAATTTTATTAATTCTATGAAGAAAATGAGATAAGAAGATAATATTCTACTACTAGAACACCAAAACAAAATGGTGTTATTAAAAATAAAAATAAAACTGTTCAAGAAATGAGTAGAACTATGCTTCTAGATGCTAAACTATTAGATGGTTATTTGGAAGAGGAATCAAACACTTTATTTTAAATTTTTAATAGGTTACAAATTATATTAAATGGTGATAAGACTCCATATGATCTATGTAATAATTGAGCTACTAATGTCAAACATTTTAGAGTATTTGGGGGCAAGTGTTATATCAAAAGGGATGAAGAAAATCTTAGAACATTTGATTCAAGATATGATGAGGGAATATTTTTAGGCTAATATTCTATCATATCTACCTATATATGCTTCAAAAAGAGACTTTAGAAGATTATTGAAAGCTCAAATGTGAGTGTAAATGAGACAAATAGAGTCAAGAAGTCAAACTTGTAAGTGATTCTATTTGGAATTCTACTTCAAACAAGGATGAGTTATCTATTCAAATAGATGATGAAGATGAAGAGGAAGAATCAAGACTTCACACTAAATCTCCATATAAGAGAATGCAAAAGGATCATCCTACCTCCCAAGTAATTGGTAATGTGAATGCAAGGTTGTAAACTAGAAGAAGAATGTTGGTGAATCAAAATCAATGAAACACTATCTTGTTGTAATCGGTTGAACCCAAAACTTTCCTAGAAACTAGAAAAGATAAAATTTAGATGTGTGTTATGGATGAATAACTTGATCAAATAGTAAAGAATGAAACATGGGATCTAGTTCCTACACCAAAACCAAGAATGTGATAGGCAATAAGTGGGTCTTCAAAAATAAGATGAATGAGAAAGGAGAGGTCATAAGAAATAAAACTATACTGGTGTGTAAAATATATGCTCAGGTTGAAGGAATAGATTTTGATGAGACTTTTGATCTAGTTGAAAGTATGAAAGCAATTAGACTATTCTTGGCATATGCTAGTTTAAAATATTTTAAGGTATACCAAATGGATGTGAAATCTACCTTTTTGAATGGTAACTTAGAAGAAGTGTACATTGAGTTACCTAAAGGATTCTTCTTGTCAAGTTATCAAGACTATGTATGCAAATTAAAGAAGGATTTATATGGTCTTAAACAAGATCATATATCTTGGTATGATAGACTAGATAAGTATCTTATAAGTTAAGGTTTCAAAATAGGGATAGATGATAGCAATTTATACATTAAGGGTGAAGGTAGTCATCAATTAGTTGTAGTTGTATATGTTGATGACATAATATTTGGTTCTGACAATGACAATATGAGTAAGGATTTTGTATGTGTCATGAAGACTAAATTTGAGATGTCCATGTTGGGGGAGTTTTCATTCTTTTTAAGATTACACATTAGCCAACTAGTTGTAGGGATATTCATTTCACAAGCTAAATACAATAATGGTATGCTAAGGAAATTTGATATGATGGAGTATAAGGAATTGAGTGCACCAATTATTATAAGTTTCAAGCTGAGTAAGCAATATGACTCACCAAAGGTTGATCAAACCTTGTATAGATCCATGATTAGAAGTCTTTTGTAATCCACTGCCTCTAGACCTAAAATTATTTAAGCAGTAGAGCTTGTTGGTAGGTTTCAATATGATCCTAGAGAATATCACTTGAAAGTAGCCAAAATAATCTTAAATTATCTTATGGGTACCATAGAATATGGTTTATGGTATACCAAGAGCAAATAATTCACTCTAAATACATACACTAATATAAATTGGGCTAGTAGTGTAGATTATAGGAAAAGTACCAGTGGGGGTGTTTTCATCTTGGGTGAATGCTTGGTATCTTGGCTAAGTAAAAAACAATCCTTAGTATCCCTATCCACTACAAAAGCTAAGTATATAGTTTTTTCCTCATGTTGCACTCAAGCTATATGTATGAAGCAAACCTTGGAAGACTATAAGATAAGGTGAAAATAGTGTTGTCTCATCTACTATGATAATACTAGTGCAATTAACATCTCAAATAATCTTGTAATGCACTCAAAAACTAAACATATTCGTATTAGTATCATTTTTTGAGAAAACAAGTGATCAATCTATATGTTAAGTTGGAATATATACCTATAAAATAATAAATTACAGACATTATGACCAAACCATTAACAAAATAAACATTCTAAGACAACTATTGGGAGTCATCTCCTTGTCTAAAAATCAATAGAAGGTTTTTGGTTGAGGGGGATAAACTAGTTCATTTACTTGCTCCAGTTGTATGTAGTAAAATACTTCAGATATCATGATTTATGTAGAGCATGGAGTTAGGGGGATAACTTAGATAGTCTGAGAGGATTGAATAGATGTGCATAACATAGGTGAGAGTCTCTCTTAATGTTGTCAAGGTGATTTCAATTCGTTTTTGTTACTCTTATATGTTTTTTCTTCATAAAACATAGTATGATCAAAGAAGAGTATAGTTTTAAATCATGTTTAAGAATTTCAAGGTAAGAAGAGGTATGCACAGTGTTAGGGGGTGTTTATATAGTCTCTTATAGGTGTTCCTTTCCTATTATTAGTTCTTTAATTATTTTTATGTGCTCAAGAATAGAAGATGAGCCCATTTTGTCATTGTGTCAAATGGGGAGAAACTACTTGAAGAGAGAAACAAAGTCTGAGCATAAGCTTTGTATTGGTGTTTGACATTAATGACAAAAGGGGAGATTGTTAGATGTTTGTCAATTATGTATCCAAGGTGTTCAAGGATGTTGATGAGGTGTCATGTATGTTATAATGGCAATGACAAAGAGTTCTTTTAATAGGCTTTAGTGTTCTTGTATGGTTCTTTAATTTTTAACTTAGTGAGGCGAATGATGGATGTTATTAATGGTATGGAAATGTTATAGAGAACCTATGGGACGTTTTGAGTTCTTATAGTGCTTATGGAAGTGAATGAAATTAATCATAATAGTCATATGAATGTCTAAGCTCAAGTAGTCATCTTGATAGATAAATTTGAGTGAGTAGATTGATGATATCATACTTCACACATGTGAAGTTTTCAAGAGAATTTTGATAAATATATAAGTTCCCCTATGAAAGGTGATCATATGGTTAAAATTTTAGGTTTGGACATCAAGCATATAAAAATTTATTAAGGTGTAAAGTTGGCCTCTTAGGCAGAATTCACTAAGTTCCCATAGCCAAATTTACATTATCAAAGATCTATGGTGAGTATTTAATCAGATCATAAATCTAATAACAAGTAATTAATCTTACTATATTAGGATCAAGAAACATGGTTAAAAGTCAAATAGTCAATATTTCATGTGCTAGTGACATTTATCACAATCATGAAGTTTAAGAAATAGATCTAATAGTGAGCATGCAACCTATCAGATAGAGATCAACGGTGAGGACATGATCATGTAGATTATGATCTAATAGAGCATATCAAGTAAAATAGTCAAAATTTCATGTGGGTATTTCAAGTGGAATAATTTCATTATATTAAAATAGTCAATGTGCTTAGAAGGCATATAGAGCTATCAAGTGGCATAAGTTCATTAAAAGACCGAATATAAGGTATGCAAAGGGCACATAAGGCTACCAAGTGGCATGATTTCATAAACATAGATCTAAGATCAATGATGATACTTTTAGGTTAAATAAAAATATACTCTTGAATATATCAATTTTCAATATTTGTTCAAAATTTTGAAGGAGCACGAGATGATGACAAAGTGTCTGATGTTTAGTGTTTGAACATTGACTGTTGGAATTTGAATTTACAAATTTGTGAGTTAACTCTTGATATATGTAAAACATCATGGTAGTGTAAAAATAAAAGTTGAAGAGGACTTCAAGGCACATCTATATAATCTAGTTAGAAGGTTTGAATGTTTTTAAAATCAAATTTATGGAGTTTCATAGTTGACTATTTATTCATTCACGGTGTCTCTGTGTATAAAATTTTGTTTAAAGCAATTTGTGATTTAGAAAAAGAGTGTTTTGATAGAATTATTAATTTTAAGATGTATTATAGGTCATATGGAGTGGACCCATGTATTTTAAAGTGATCTTGTATTCTTTTTTGGCTCGATGAAGTGTTAAAGGGGTAATAGGTCTCTATGAGACCTATAAGGTCTACTAAGGCCTAATTGAAAGGTATAACTACTTAAGTGTGACCCATGTATGCTATAGATAACTTTTGATGATGTTATTGAGACATGTATTATAATTATATAATTATTAAGGGTTAAGGAAAGTTTTATGGCTAACCTAGAAGTTGATATTCATGAAGAATCTATAAAAGGTGAAGACCAAGGTAGTGGTTTATATACTTGTAAGTGAATGTGTTGAGAGAAGAAGATAGAGTCAAATGAAAGAGATCAGAGGGAGTGTGCTCAATGTATAAAATAAAGTATAGGGTATACTAAAGATGAGTGAATAAGCCTAAAGTGATCCAAAAGTGGTGTTTAGATGCATTACTTGTATGAGCAAGTTTGAATGAGTGTGATGAGTTGAAAGAGAGGTGTTATACATTATTTATCCATTAGATTGAAAGGAAATTAGAGTTTTGGTGTTTTTGATTTCATAGGTGTTGTGTGGGTGCTCAACATCTAGAATAAGTGGGTATTCATTCATACTTAGGGGTGGGTGCTCCTTGTGAAGTGGGTGCTTCATTAAAAGGTCTCATGTTTGTGATCCTCATAGACGACAAGTAGTCCATGTGTTTTTAGTTATGAAAGTGTGTTTTATTCCCCATGAGGGTTCCCCATAGAATTCATGTCTTATGTGTAAGATCTTTCATTATATCTCTTAATCATTATTATGAATAACTTGTATACTTAATGAATGTTTGTGGTCTTTGATTAGGAGATTGAAATATTTAAAATTGATGTTTTAAATATCTTGCATCACTAATTCATGCTCACCCCTCTTAGTGATTGTACCTATAACAAAGGGTCAAATTCAAAAAATGTAAAGTAATATAGACAACGATCTCACCACTAAGATTATTATAGTTCATGTTTATATCATAGAATGGGAAGGTAAATTTTAATGAATGAAAAGGGATATATGTAGATGAATTAGATTATAAAAATGAATTAAGTATTGTATTATAATTATCTTTAGCACAACTCATAGATTAATATATAGGATGTGTAAGTCTAGAGGGAAACATACTTTATGGGGTTGATTTTATATATCGATAAGGTTTCACTTCCTATATTTGTTGTGTAAAACATATAACTATCTGAGGTGTTACCTTAGGATGAATTGCATAAGATGTAAATCTCTCTGACCTTTGAATAAATCTATGATGTGAAGTTTGTAGTCTATTATGGTGTACTACTCTCCTATAAATTGAATATATATAAAGATCTTACACATGTTAAATAATTGACTCTACCCTATGCTCCTAAATAGGTGTAATAACCTATTATATTGGTTATGGGTATGAGGAGGAGATACCACTTACTGTAAATGGTATTCATATCAAATGCCTAAAGATTTAACCACTTGATTATAATTTATATATTTGAGACATCATTATATTATGGATCATGATGTGGAGACCTTAAATATCTAGCTAAATCCTAATAACATATCAAATACCCAAATGTTTTATAATATTAAGAATGGATTAACCATTATATTTTAACCAACTAAAATAAGAACCTTCATACTCCTAAGATTATTATGTATATGTCCATCAGATGATTTAAATACCATTGATGTATCTTTGAAATCCTTCTCTATTTACATGACATTGTGTTATTTGTTGATATAAGCTCAAATATTTAGTTCATGTCTATCTGAATCATCAAAGGCAATCTCTTTATAATAAAATTTGATCATAGGATATGGTGTTGATTTTCTTATAAGTGTGTTATTAATACCATCTATTGGATTCTATATGTCTAAGGAGGAGGATGTGAATTGTATGCATTATTTACCTCTAAATTATCCATAGTTTATATTGTCCAATGGCTTGGAAATAGATTACTATAAATTTTGAACTTTGCCTTTTCATTTTGTTGCGGTCTAGCCTCCTATATGGTTATACTTAACTTAATAGTATTTTAATTAATAAGATTTTGTATCTTATGCCTTAGCTTATAACAATTGTTTGTAGAATGTCTGATATGTGTGTGTGTGTGTGTGTGTGTGTGTGTGTGTATACATACATATAAATATATACATACATATAAATATACATATATATACATATATATACGTATATATATACATATACATATGTATATATGTATATATATATTTATATATATATATATGTGTGTGTGTGTGTGTATGTATATATATATATATGTGTATATATATATATGTACATATATATATATATATATATATGTGTGTGTATATATACATATATATATATATGTATATGTATATATAGGTATATATA